>VSMD01133111.1:0-19583 GCA_008750895.1 Mirza zaza
TCAGGTTTACCTTGTTCACATAGACTCTCTGAGAAATTGGTGATATAATATGAATAGTCTTATTACGGAGATTGACGGTCTTAAGTTATCACAATGTTTAAAATTACAAATACATTTGATAACAACCCATTCATTTTCATAAAGAATCTTTTGATCATTACCATAAAATCCATTAATGACGATAAGAAACCATCTATCTAAATATATGTTGATCCCTGAGGCGCAAGCACAGCTTCTGAGACACAGCACATTCTTTTGTTGATAACCTCCTCTAAATCCTTTTCTGGCCTATTAAGCAATATTTATCAATTTTTCATTATTTCTTATAGATATTCATGACATTAAAAAACCCTCCTCCTTACTGAATAGTGTAATAGTGTTGCTATATTGTTCTGTAGTATAGATGTATAATATTAATACTATATTACCCAACTAATCTATGGTTACACTGTAAGAAAGGGCTTTGCCGGTGCCATTGTTACTATTTTCTAATTATTTTTTTCAGCATATTATGGGGGCACAAACGTTAAGGTTACGTATATTCCCCTTACCGCCCCCCTGCCCCCCTTGAGTCAGAGCTTCAAGCGTGTCTATACCCCAGACGGTGCACATCGGACTCATTATATATGTATGTACCCATCCCCTCCTCCCACCTGCCCGACACCCAGTAAATGTTATTCCTATATGTCCACTTAGATATTGATCAGTTAATACCAATTTGCTGGTGAGTACATGTGGTGCTTGTTTTTTCATTCTTGGGATACTTCAGTTAATAGAATGGATTCCAGCTCGAGCCAGGAAAATACAAGAGGTGCTAGATCACCGTTGTTTCTTATAGCTGAATAGCATTGTTACTATTTGTATTTTGAAACTAAGTTCTCTTTTGCAGACAGGCAGCTGACATTTTTCTCACCTTTCTGGTACCAGCCTCTTATCACTGGAGTTTCCAGCAGGTGGTTCTTTAACAATTGTAACAACTCAAAGACCTGTGGCATAAACAATAATCTGTCTCATTTTATGGCACCTGCATAATGTCCTGTTAAATCAAAGTGTCTTGCTTTGTTTTTAAAGAGAGTATTATCATAACTGTCTTCAGTGGGGATTGCTTTTGGTTAACGGTTGAAGAATTGGGGTCTCAGAAAAGTTTAAACATCACCCAGAGGTGACACAGAGTTTGGTGGCTGAGGGTGCAAACAGTCTGGGATTTTTTTTTTTTTTTGAGACGGAGTCTTGCTTTGTTGCCCAGGCTAGAGTGCCATGGCGTCAGCCTAGCTCACAGCAACCTCAAACTCCTGGGCTCAAGCAATCCTGCTGCTTCAGCCTCCCAAGTAGCTGGGACTACAGGCATGTGCCACCATGCCCAGCTAATTTTTTTCCTATATATATTAGTTGGCCAATTAATTTCTTTTTATTTATAGTAGAGACGGGGTCTTGCTCTTGCTCAGGCTGGTTTTGAACTCCTGACCTCAAGCAATCCGCCCGCCTCGGCCTCCTAGAGTGCTAGGATTACAGGCGTGAGCCACCACTCCTGGCCCAGAGTCTGAGATTTTAACCTCTCAGTTTAGTCAGTGGCCAAAGTCCCCACTCAGTGAATTTGGAGGGGGTCATGGTTCCTGCGGAACTGCTGAGCCAGCGAATGCAAATGCATCTCTAATGAGCGCTGTTGGGAAGATTTCCTTGGAAAAACTAGCTTGGTAGTACAGTTTTCTCTGCAACCGTGGAGCCTGCCCTTTTAAGAAGCTGTCTGCAATTCACCTCTGTGGGATCTTTTGTATGCACAGTCACGATTCCCTTTTCTATTATATTAATAATTACAGTGATGTGCCATTTCATCTACATTTAATCACTTAGTATCTGGACATATCTTCAGCCCTCAAAAGATATCAATAAATCAGAGAAATTCAGTAGATAGCCACTTAGCTGATTAAAAGGCAAGAGATTTATGAGGAAATTAGGTAATGCTGAACATGCAGTTCTCCAGTAGACATGTGAAGGGTGTTTTGAGAAGTCTGACAATATATAAATGGTATAGCAGGGGAAGTAAAGCCTCTTCAGAACAGCAAAATTTTACCTGCCTGTTCATGCAGACGGGTTTAATGTCCCAAGGTGTATTCTCCCAATGCTCAGACTTTCATAATGCACTTTATTCTTTGGTTTGTTTATTCATTTACTTATTTATTTACTGGAGACAGAGTCTCACTCTGTTGCTTTAGCTAGAGTGCAGTGGCATCATCATAGCTCACTGCAACCTCAAACTCACGGGCTCAAGTGATCCTCTTGCCTCAGCCTCCCAAGTAGCTGGGACTACAGGCACACATCATGACACCCAGCTAATTTTTTTCTAATTTTAGTAGACATGGGACCTAGCTCTTGCTCAGGCTAGTCTCGAATTACTGAGCTCAAGTGATCCTCCTGCTTCGTCCTCCCAGGGTGCTAGGATTACAGGCATGAGCCACTGCACCTGGCCTATTCCTTGGTTTAAATATTTGTCCTCTTCTAGCAGCCTTAATTTAAAATGCAGACGCTTTTGGAGAAGGAAGTTTAGATTGAAAGAGGGAAGGAATTGATACTGATGAAAAAATATATGCCATTTGAACAATTATTGCCTCCAACTGACCATAAACAAGCACTCAGAAGGTTCCATATACTCATTGCTCAATCATCTATTACCATTCACTACCTGCCAAACGGGGAGGCTAGAGTATAAGTACAAGGTATGACCTAGAGAATTTGTAGTGTAGAGGCTGGAGTTTCCATGCTGTCTTAGTCTATTTTGTGTTGTTCTAACAGAATACCCAAGACTGGGTAATTTATAATGAACAGAAATTTATCGGCTCACAGTTGTGAGGCTGGGAAGTTCAATGTTAAGGTGCTGGCATCTGGCAAGGGCCTTCTTGCTTGTCATAACATGGCAGAAGTCATCAGGTGGTAGAAGGTGGGTAGGGAGAGAGAGAAAGAACAAGAGGGGTGGACCTTTGGAGGTGGAATCCTCATGACCTAAACATCTCTTAAAGGCCACACCTCCTAATATTGTCACAATGGCAATTCCATTTCAACATGAGTTTTGGAGGGGACAAACATTCAAAATTTAGCATATGCCAAGTCCCACCTTCCCTGACCTTGGATGTTACATGTGTGAGACATGCCAGAGCAGGGGGATTTGGCTCAGGTGAGAGCCAAACTTGGCTGATGAGCACAGTGTACTAACCTGACACTCTTTTGTTATGATGTAGGGACATCTTATTGTGGGAGAGACAGCAGGAGGACTCCAGGCCAGGAGACACTGGAGGGGAGGTCTGTCTGTAGAGAGCAGGGCACCCTAACTGCCTGGAATTCAGTGGCTGGATGCCAGTCCCCTGGACAGAGGGCTAGTTTGGGTATGGCAGGGCACTAAAATAGGTCTCCAAGATGGGGATCCATTTGGTCAGGGAGGAGAAACTCAAGAAGGTGAGAGTCCTAGGCCCCTGGGACTGAGATGAGCTCAAGAAAGGTACCTGGGGGCACTGAAGACAAACTGAACTCAGTTTGGTCCCCAAATGGGCCTATGCACTTAGAATGTCCTTTAACTTTCTAAAATGGACATTTCTCCAGCCGGCTGACTCTCCTGTAATTGCCTCAAGCTCAGGAAGTCAAACTGAAGCGTATAATGGCTCCTGTCTCCTTCATCTCCTGCATCATTTGCTCTCACTTTTGAGTTTCCACTTCTGAGTTTCATAGTTCATTAATGGCACTTTTCTAGTGTTGCTCAGACACAAACCTTTGGAGCTACATTAAATGGATTCCTCACCCTTTACATCCAACAGGACACTGATGTCTGTTAGCTCTTATTTGGTAACGTCTCTCACACCTCTCTTATTTTTAATTCAGACATAATAGTACATATTTATGGGGTAAATGTGGTATTTGATACATGTATATTATATGTAATAATAAAATCAGGGTAATTGGGATATCCCCCACCTCAAACAATAATTTCTTTTTTTTTATTCTTTGTGTTGTGAATATTATAAAGCATTTCTTCTAGATATTTTGAAATATACAATAAACTATTATTTCTCTCATTTTGTTTTTAGTTATCACATTAGCTCAAACTCTCATTACTTTTGCTCATACTCCATGCTGTCTTAGTCCATTCTATGGCCTCTGTATTAGTCAGGGTTCTCCAGAGAAACAGGACCAATAGGATATAGATATAGATGATAAAGATAAAGATACAGATATAGATACATGGAAAGAGACTTATTATGAGAGATTGGCTCACATGATTTTGGAGGCTGAGAAGTCTCACAATATGTTGTCTGCAAGCTGGAAGCCCAGGAAAGCTGGTGGTATAGTTCTAGCCCAAGCCCAAAAATTTGAGAACCAGGAGAGCCGATGGTACAAGTCCTAGCCCAAGTCTGAAAGCCTGAGAACCAAGGGTCCCATGTTTGAGGTCAGGAGAAGGTGGATGGCCTAGCTCAAGCAGAAAGAGTAAATTTGTTCTTCCTCTGCCTTTGTTTTATTTAGATCCTCAAGGGATTGGATGATGCCCTCTCACATTAGAGAGGACGATCTTTTTAATCAGTCTGCTGATTCAAATGCCAATCTCGTCTAGAAACACTCTCAGAGACACACAGAGAAATAATGTTTTACCAACTATAGGAGCATCCCCCCAGTCAAGTAGACATAAAACTAACTGAGGCTGACTCTGTTCTTACCTTCCCAATCTTATCTTCTGTTACTGTGTGTCCGCACGAATTCAGCCTACAAGACTCCTCCCTGGTCAATGTTCATGTGATTGGTGCATTCCACCTTCATGTACTTTACAGACAATTCTCTTTAGGCATGCTTCCTTCGTCCACTTCCTCTTTGTGTCTCTAATGCTCGCTTCATTCTCCCAGCTTCAGCTCAAGTTCACTTCCTTTCTAGATGATGCAGTCTGCCGTGTTCTCTCCCTCTTTTTTTTTTTTTGAGACAGAGTCACTCTGTTGCCTGGCCTAGAGTGCCGTGGCGTCAGCCTAGCTCACAGCAACCTCAAACTTCTGGACTCAAGATATCCTCCTGCCTCAGCCTCCCGAGTAGCTGGGACTACCGGCATGCACCACCATGCCCAGCTAATTTTTTCTATACATTTTTAGTTGGCCAATTAATTTCTTTCTATTTTTAGTAGAGACGGGGTCTCGCTCTTGCTCAGGCTGGTCTAGAACTCCTGACCTTCAGCGATCCTTCTGCCTCAGCCTCCCAGGGTGCTAGGATTACAGCCATGAGCCACTGCGCCTGCCTGATTCTCTACCTCTTTAGAGTGAGTGTCCCGCCCAGTTGACACACATGAATCATCCCCTACCAAAAGTACACCTCATGCCTCAGCAAGTTGAATGTGGAAGTCAAACAACATACTCAATGTTATAAAGGAGGAAGAGGTTCATTCAAAGAGAGCCAAGAAATTAAAAATATCCAAATACATCTCACATTTTAGACATGCACTTTGGCAATATACCTCAGCATTTTGTAAGCACTTTATACACATTCGCCACTCTTTTACTTCACAGTTTAATAGTCTAGTTACCTGACTGGGGCTATAGATATACCACTTTCATGTTTTCTGTTTTTTTAGAAAATGGAAACAGTTTACCTTTTTGTTCCACTGTATTACATTTATAAGAATTACACTCGTCATTGAGACCTCATTCTCCTTTCTATAACATAAGATAAGCAAGAAGAGAAAAAATAGTCAAAGAGTTACATAAATACCCATAATTGCCCAGTGGGGATAATGCTAGAAGTAAACTGTTGGCTGGCAGCAGCATCGTTCACCTATTCACTCAAAAATTTATTTATTGAGCAACTGAGTGGGGCACTGTTCTAGGCTGCGGCACCATAAGGCTTTCAAAAGTTGATTTGGGGAATTAATATATAATATGTACGGGAAAATGGGAATCTATAAAAATACTAAATTTGAGGTCTACCTTCTGCCTGTGTTGCTAATTTACCTAATTGATGATTCATGTGACTATAGTATCCTCTTAATGATAATATATATTCATAGGATATAATGATTCATATGATTATGATATGCATATCATTCATCATCAATCAATCATTCACGTCAATCATTTTTATGATATTATAATTATAAGGTCCTTGTGGATAGAGATTGTGCTTTGCTATGAAGTAAATGTTTGGGTCTCCCCAGAATCCATGTGTTGAAACCTAATCCCAGTGTGATGGCATTAAGAGATGAGGCCTTGTGGGAGGCGATCAGGTCATGAGAGTGGAGCCCTCTTGAATGGGATTAGTACCCTTATAAAAGAGACCCAGAGAGCTCCCACCGCCTTTCACCATATGAGAGCACAGTAAAAATGGCTGTTTATGAACAAGGAAAAGTGCCTTTATCAGACATAGAACCTTCTGGCACCTTAAGCCTGGACTTTATAGCCTCCAGAGCTATGACAAATAAATTTCTGTCGTTTATAAACCAGCCCATCTATGGTATTTTTGCTATAGCAGACTGAACAGACTAAGACATGCCTTATCTTACTTTGTGGTATACCAAAACCTTAATAGAATGAGAAAGTTCAGAAGCAAACACTTTTTACACATTCAACATAGCACCAAACATAAAACCTTAAAAATAACAGGCACTCAGTAATACTGCATTTGTATTTGTTGATTAATTATGTTTTCCTCCATGTTCTATCAGATCCTAAACTTGTAAATCACTATTTTTAGTTTGGGTAAGTAGTAGTGATTCTATAAAGCAAGAAATTAAAGGATGATTTAATATCCAGGACATTGCCCTCATCTCTGAGGAAGTCAGAGGTGAGCTGAGGAAGCTGAGGAAGCTGAGGAATGAGCTGAGGAAGTCTCATTCTTGGCTTCAGCTAAATAGGAAAGAACAAAGAATTTTAGAAGATGCTTGATAAGGAAATGCTACTCTAGTTTAGAAAAACGAAAGCCTAGATCAGTAGGTTATATTTCCTATGGTTGGAACATATGTTATTGACAAATGACAAGGCAATAAATATTAGGTTATTAAGTATGGAATGTCCGAATTCCTTAAGTACTAAGTTTGACAGCTGATATCTCTGGTATTTCATTTTGATACTTCTTGTTTTTTATTTATTTATTTATTTTTATTTTTTTGAGACAAGAGTCTCACTCTGTTGTCTGGGCTAGAGTGCCATGGCATCAGCCTAGCACACAGCAACCTCAAACTTCTGGGCTCAAGAGATCCTCCTGCCTCAGCCTCCTGAGTAGCTGGGACTATAGGCATGCGCCACCATGCCCGGCTCATTTTGTCTATATATTTTTAGTTATCTGGCTAATTTATTTCTATTTTTAGTAGAGACAGTTCTTGCTCTTGCTTAGGCTGGTCTTGAACTCCCGAGCTCAAACGATCCTCCCCCCTCTGGTTACCTGAGCCACCATGCCTGGCTTTTTTTTTTTTTTTAATTTTGAAGGTACATCCTCATTCTTTCAAACCACATTTTGGCTTGTGATTATCTTTCAAAAAAAAATTTGTAGAGCAATGTTTGTGAAACCATGGATAAGTAAAAAAATTCATGTTATTTTTAAATACGAGTGCAGACAGCTCAAAATATCAATGAAGTGTTTGGGAAGGATGCGGCTAATGAACACACAGTAGTTAATGCTTTGAGAAGTTCCATTCTGGCAATTTTAGTCTTCAAACTGAGCCATGTGGGTGACCTGAGACCAAGGCGGATAATGATGACCTTAAAGCTGTAGTGGAAGCGAATCCATCTCAAACTATGTGTGAATCAGCAAGGTTTGACGTTACTATTCCAACCATATTGGACCATTTGAAACAGTGGGCAAG
The DNA here is from genome assembly GCA_008750895.1 of Mirza zaza. Lineage (NCBI taxonomy): Eukaryota > Metazoa > Chordata > Mammalia > Primates > Cheirogaleidae > Mirza > Mirza zaza. The sequence continues at coordinate 7,817 of VSMD01133111.1, forward strand.
GTAAAGAAGCCGGATAGATGGGTTCCACATGAATTAAATGAGCATCAGAAGAGAGATTGTTTTAAAGCTTGCCTTTCTTTGCTGTTACAACATAAAGCAAACCATTTCTATACCTTATTATTATGTGTGATGAAAAATGAATTCTTTTGAATAATCGCCAGTGTTCAGCACAATGGTTGGATAAAGATGAAGTGCTGAAACAGAGTCCCAAACCAAATATTCATCAAAAAATGCGAATAGTGTCTGTTTGGTGGTCTAGCAGTGATATTATCCACTACAGCTTCGTGAAACCTGATCAATCGGTTACAGCAGATGTCTACTGAAACCACTGGGTGTAATGATGAGGCTGCTTGTGATTAAGCAGCTGAGATTGGTCAATAGAGACAGGCCAATCCTCTTGCAAGACAACACTTGACCACATGTTGCACAAACAACGTTGCTCAAACTACAGAGGCTGGACTTGGAAACTCTGTCATCCACCGTGTTCACCACACCTTGCACCAACTGACTACCACTTCCTCCAGTCTTTGGACCACTTCTTGCAAGGAAAAATATTCAATTCTCTACAAGGTATGGAAAACACCTTTCATGATTTCATCGCCTCTCACTCTCCAGGCTTCTTCGCTGCTGGCATACACAAGCTCCCGTTACGGTGATAAAACTGTGTTGATAGTTTAGGTGCATACTTAGATTAATTGTACTGCTTCTTGTTTGAGATATACTTAACTAAACTTTTGATTCAAAATCGAACATTTCATATTTAAGGAATTAGAGGCAATTGTGATCACTCCAGTATTAACATGAATGTTGGTGAAAATGACTATATTTGGAAGCCAGAATCTGCACATTGAATAGATGATTGACACTTTTATAGACTCTCCAGAGGACTGCTTGGGGGTAAAGACTCTGGTTCTGTCATAAAAAGCTGGGTGATCTGGGCTAATTCTTTGCCACTTTCCTCTCTCATAGCTTGCATCGATCTATTAATAGAAATAGTATGTATCTGATAAGGTACTAAGTCTTTTTAAACATGAATTATCTTACTTAAACCTCACAACTTCCTAAAGAGATATATGCTATTTATATTTTGATTTAATAAATGAGGAAATGGAATCTTGTATCAGTCAGTATAGATTAGGTTATTCTACTATAAAAAACTATACCAAATATGTTATTGGCTTAAAACAACAAAGATTTATTTTTTAGCCATACTATAGTTTCACTGTGGGTCTGCTTTAAGGTCCTCACTCTGGGACCCAGGCCAATGGAGCCTCCATGGCAGAAGGAAAGAGGGAATCATTGAAAATTCCTCCCTAGCTCTTTAAAGATTGCCCAGAAGTGACATATATCACTTTCTCTTACATTTCATTGACCAAAGCAAATTGCATGGCCACATCCAAATTCAGAGGGTTGTAGAAATGCAATTCTACTATGTGTTTGGATAGGGAGAAACCTGGGATGTTTGTGTGCACACCTAAGATTGTCAGAAGGTTTAAAGAAATTAAGCAACTTTATCAGATTTAAATCCCTGCTGTCTGATTTCAGGGTCTGTGCTCTTGGCCACCATGATATTAATATATTACTATGGTAAAATAGTAATTCCTGCATTATCTATCATTGTTGAAATAGTAAATCAGCATCATGGGAAGAAAATAAAAAGGTATTGGCAAGTATTGTTTTTAACTTTTATAATCAAATCATTATGATTTAAATTCATGGAGGTCTTATTTGAACCAAGAGGACTGTAAGCTTTAAGCGTTGACATCTTGTTGAATCTTGATTAGAAGTACTTGATTTGGCAGCACTCGCACCTGCCAGAGAGTGTTTTTAGTCTCTGGGAATTTGAAAATAAGTTCTGGGCTTCAGGTTTTGGCTGTTTCCCTGACGCAGGCCTGCTACCCAGGGAACTATTAGAAATGCCAGCCAAAATAACTCATGTGCTGCTACATTAAACCCTGTGAGAAATGGAGTTCTTCATCCAAAGCTTAAAAAAAAAAAGAGTGGGCGAATTAGAGTTGACAAATAGGTTGACACCTGCAGGGCCTGGCCAGAGAACTGTTCTAGAAGAAAACACTGGCTTTGCGAGCACAAAGCAGCCCAGCAAGGGTATTGTGAGCACAGCTGGGTACAATCCTGCCGCCTCCTTTCGCTGGGTGAGTCTCAGGCGAGTGGTTTAACTTGCCTGTCAGAGTTCCCTCATCTGAAAAAGTGAGGCTTGAGTGAGAGAACGCACTTCAAGTGCTGAGTGCCACAAGGCACTGCTCCTCTGGCCGTATTTGGGGACTATTGTCCTCTGGGGGTGCTGATACTGCTTCACAATGCTGTAGTCACACTGTTCATACCACTTTGGCTATTTCTTTTTCTTTTTCTTTTTTTTGTTTTTTGAGACAGGGCTTGCTCTGTCACCCAGGCTGGAGTGCAGTGGCCTGATCATAGCTCACTGTAACCTCCAACTCAAGTGATCCTCCTGCCTTACTTTCTTGAGTAGTGCATACTATCCCATCTGGCCTATTTTTTTTTTTTTTACATTTTTTGTAGAGATGGGAGTCTTCCTATGTTGCCCTGGCTGATGTTGAACTCCTGTGCTCAAGTGATCCTCCCACCTCACCCACCCAGGGTGCTGGGATTACTGGTATGAGCCACCATGACTGGCCAGCTCTTTCAAGTTTAATAATCTCTCTGTTCCCTTTGTTACCCTGAGATACTCAGCTGTTTCCTTTGTTGGCAAGAAGGAGAAAGATCCAAAAATAAAGGAAGGACAAAGTGACTTTTTGTTAATGTCATGAATATAAACTGCTTCATAAAAGTTACATCATGTTTATTTTGCTAATGAATTACTCTAGAACTCACTGTCCTTATTAGCAGAAGTTCTCTCTCCAGGGACTCTCCCTTTCCTCTGAATATCTGAAAACCCGAGGGGGGTTGAGCAAGTCTGAATGGTTGAGGGGTGCTTTTGTCCAACGTTTGTACCCAGGCAGGAAGAGCTATTTCTGATCAGTCAACCTCTATTGTTCTATCTCCCCAACATATGGTGCTACAGCCCTCCAAATTTCAATGCCATTACTTTCCGAACTGAGACCTGCACTCATCCAGATCTGCACCAAATTTTTTTGAGACAAAGTCTTGCTCTGTCACCCTGGCTAGAGTGTAGTGGCATCATCATAGCTCATTGCAACTTCAAACTTCTGGACTCAAGTAATCCTCTTGCCTCAGTCTCCTGGGTAGCTGGGGCTACAGGCATGCGCCACCACCACACCTGGCTATTTTCTATTTTTTTTTTTTTTTGTAGAGATGGGGTCTCGCTCTTGCTGAGGCTGGTCTCCAACTCCTGAGCTTAAGTGATTCTCCTGCCTTGGCCTCCCAGAGTGCTAGGAATATAGGTGTGAGCCACCGCCCCCGCCTCAAATCTGCGCATATTTGATATGGTTCTTTGATAGGGAATGAGTGACCCAAGCCTGCTGAAGCTTGGCTAGGCATACTGCAGCCCCTAATACTTAGCATATTAACTTATACACAATCATCTCTAAATGTGTCAGCTGGACTCAGGCACTTAAATAGGACTGGTTTAAGAGTCTCTCATCCAGAACTACTGACCTCCTTTCTTGCCTAGGGATTTACACCTTTAGGGGTCAAGCAGTTTTAACATTTTCAATGCTTAAAATAGAATATCCTCCCTCCTCACCCCCAAGTCAAGACCATCCATCCTCCTAAGGGGTATAAATCTCAGTACTTTGGGTGCTATGAAGGTAACGCACCTGTTTAGAGGAGATGCCCCAAAGAGATTCTACTGTGTTTACATCAAATTCTGGAACAATGACTATTTTCAATGAATCTAAGCTATCCTATTTCCTTTCAAAGGGAAGATGCTCTCAATGCATCTAGGGCCGTTTCCTAGTACCTTTCTTGCTGAAAAAGAGGGGGGAAAAGCCCACAAATTTATCTGGGAGGTCACATTTCACTATATTATTGGGATGATTTACACTTAAGAATAAACTATCAAGTTTGAAAAATCTGACTATTTTTCCTTAAAAGCCTAACATCTACCAGGAATCTTTTCTCTGATGGGGATAAATAACTATTTGCGCTTTATTGCCATAGCAATAAAATTTGTCTCCAACAGCACTATTTCAATTTTGGGCCCAGTGGAAAAATTAGTTTATCACTTTCTCACAGCAATAAAATATATTTCCAACAATACAACTGTGCATTTTATTTTATTATCTTTCTGTTTCATATTTAGCTTTATACCTTCTGTCTCTTGGTGTGGTCGACTTCTGTCTCTCAGTTGCTCTCCATCCTTCAATAATGACTTTGAAACTTGGTTTACAGGTTTCTCACCCAACTTCCTCCATCACTTGAATGGTTGATGCCCAATTACCCTTGAACCTCACAATTTCTTTTATTTCCTTAATGCCAGTGACTGGTACCTAATTTCTCTCTAGCATTTATTCCCATATTACATCTAAAGTTTGTTATCACTTGGCAGTGCTTCACCTCTGTGTCTTAAATTCCCGTATTCTTTGTTTTGAGCATGGTCACCTCCTCAAACTCAGCACATATGCACTCCTGTATTCTTATTCTTTAATTACTTTGGTTTTTCCCATTCTTAAATACTTTTTCTCTTCTCTATCCGGTTTGGAGTTTGTAGTTGATTTCTCAGACTTCGTTCATGCTCACCCACACCCTTCATTTGCTTATACCTACATCATGCCCAGCAAAACCCCAGTGCTGGATCAATGCTAGATCAGTCCTCAATTACCTGCTTAACATCGTATCTGCTCTAACCTAGGAAATATGTGTTGGAGAATCGCCAGGGTGGCGTTTCTTCTGGGTCACCTCCTATCTAGCCACGTGGCTGCTGTGATACCAGGTAAGTCATCAGCAATTTTGTAGTGGAAGCCTCCCCTATGGAATCGACTATATCCCATGGTTCTTTGGTTGCCCTGGTCATTTCTGATAGTACATTTCTCACTGTTCTATCCCAACAGCTCTATACCACCTTTCCCAGGAAGGAGAGAATGCGTAGATTCTGAGGTTCATCGCAGCAGCAGCATGCCATTCAGAAGTCCTGGTTTTCTCCCCTGTAGGTCACCAGATCTTGGTCAAGATACTGAGCACAGTCCATGGGGACACCTGGAGACCATGCTAGGCCCCTCAGATGTTATACCTGCTGTTGACTCAGGGACACTGAATACTGCTTATCCTGCATTTCTACTCTGAATTGTCCTTCACCATGTAACACTTTATATACTCCAATAGCTCCCTTTTTCCTCTGTCAAATTTTTTTTTTGAGACAAGGTCTTGCTCTGTTACCTGGACTAGAGTGCAGTGCATCATCACATAGCTCACTGTAACCTCAGACTCTTCGGCTCAAGTGATCCTCCTGCCTCAGCCTCCAAATAGCTGGGACTACAGGTGTGTGCTATTGTGCCAGGCTAATTTTTGTATTTTTTGTAGAGACTTGCTCTTGCTCAGGTTGGTCTCGAACTCCTGGTCTCAGGCAATCCTCCACCTTGGCCTCTTAAAGTGCTAGGATTATAGGCGTGAGCCACTGTGCCCAGCCTGTCAAGTGATTTATCTTTGATAATTTCCAACTCCAGGAACTCCAAAATTATGTAATTTTGGCAACTGACCCCACAGTTTGGTTTTACTTTTGGAGGAGCCCAAAGTCCATGTTCAATCATCCCTAGACTGACAGCAAATGGAAGCTATCGCAGGTGCACAAAGTATCCTTATATTGTTCCAACATATATGCATCAATTAAGCATAGCACTTACTGAATGCATACCAAGTAACGGCATTCCTCCACTCAGAATGTCCTAGTGTATTTCTGTTACTTCCCCACCTTTAGACAGACTGAAGACTGGGTCAAGAAGTTTGCTTGTAAGGACTAGACCTCGGGTTCCACCATCCAAGTGGTGTATGTACTAGATCTCTTCCCACCACATGCATACTGCCCTGCTGTGCTGAAGGGTGTTGTTTTAAGCCACTAAGTTTGGTAGTTTGCTCTAATAGATGACTAAGACACTAACCATTAGTGGTGACCACACACTTGTATGTAGGTAAATCCAAGGTCAGGCGGGGCAGGGGCCTGAGAGTCAGGCACCCTGGATTCTAGTCTTACCGGCCAGCTGAGCTACCATGGAGAACTATTGTGTTTAAGTCTTTGGGCCCTAGGTCCTTTTTTGTAAAAGGGGGGTGATGGCAGTCTCATCTTTCATTTATTCATCTGAAATATTTGTTGAATACTACTTTGCCCCCCAGGCAGCATCAGATAGAGGTGGGCTTTGGAGTTAGACCTGTGCTCAAATTCTAGCTTTTCTATTAACTAACTTACATCTAGAGCAAGTTACTTAACCTCTCTGAGCCTTTTTTTCATCTGCAAAATGAGAATGACAATTGTGCCTACTACTCACGGGGTTGTTTGGAGGATTAAACAGGTCAATATATGCCAAGTTGTTAGAACAGACCTGGAATATAACAAGTGTTCTATACACTCCCTGATAGTATTTATTATCTTTGTGACTCTAGGTAAAGTTATATAAAGATGGACTTTTCTTTATAAATGTGGTTATACTCTAAGATATACCTACTTCATAGATTGCTATGAGGATTAAAGAATGGTGCCTGACATTTAGGAAGCATTCACAAAAATTTATTCCCTTTTATAATTATTCTTGTGGTTAATGTGGAAGAATTTCTTAGAAACTTGGAGGGGAATTTTGCAGTGGTTCAGTGCTAGGGCTTTGGGGAAGGATCTGTATTTAAATCCTATATATTCTTTGTGACTTTGGGTAAGTTTCTTAACCTTTCTGAGCCTTAGTATTCTCATCTCAGTAGTTTCACCTCTAGGATTCTTTTAAGATTTAGAATGCAACAAGCTTAGCACAGTGCTGAACACATAGTAAACACTCATTAAATGGTAGCTGGCATTATGGTGGAGGGACATTATCTAACTTTGTTGGAGTACTTGAAAATCTAAAGAATACACTGCACATAGTAGATGGTCAATAAACCTCTGATGAATTCAATTGCCTTCAGAAAATAATCTTTTTCAGGTGGATTCTCTCCTTGGCTCCTGTGGTCTTTTTAAAAATTAAGGTTTCCCTCTATTTATGTCGATGACTGATTATTGTTACTAAAAACTGAAGAAGGACAGATAAGGAAGTAACAGGAAGTTCTCTAAATTTCATCAACCAGAGACAATCACTATCAGTAATTTGGAGAATATCTTTCCAGAGCTTTATGCATGTACACATATGAAAAAAGTTTGCATAAATACAGACACATAGTCTGCATGTATGAAACCATATAGTAGATACCATTTTGTAATTTGATTTTTTATGTCATAGACATCTTTCCAAGCCAGAGAATATTGATCTTCCTAAGAGTTGAACAGTGCTCCTTTGAACCAATATCCTGAGGCTTGGTAAATCAGGAAGCTGGACACTAGATGGCGGTGTTGAAATAAAAATTTTGGAAAATAAATAACTGTTAACACCAGAACAAGGTCCCTGAGACTTTGTTCAGCGGATTCCTGTTATCGACATCCTGATAATTAATAACTGGTAAGAGAACATTCATCTGATTAAGGTTGTATTACTTTGGAAGCGCCATAGTCACCTAGTTTGGGCTGCAAACATCAGCTCCTAAGACTTTTAAAGATTTGTAAGACTGCATTCAGGTTTGTTTTATCATCCATCTGTGAAATTGAAACTTTGCCCTCTCTGGAAGGAATCAGCCACTGCTTGCTTTCTCTCCCACGCTCTCTCCCCGACGTGCATACTAGATGCAGCAGATGGATTGGCAGTTTTTCTGCCTCCTACCCTGAAAATCAAGCCTGAATCCTGAACCACTTCCTTTGCAGCAGAGGAAGCGCTGCTCCACGGCAGTGAGGCGAGAAATGGCTCCCTGTCTGGTCCAAAGCCCTCTGAGGACACTGCTTCACTCTGGGATTCCAAGTCCCAGAGCCCTCGATCTGCGTCTCCCTGGAATGTGTATTCTGCACAGCAACTGTGTCCACGGAGAGATGGCATGTCAAACTGGACCTTCAGAATCCCAGCTTTTCTTGGGTCAGATTAAATCACCTTGTTTTGTGTAGGTACCTTCCACCCCTGATTCCAACACACACATACCACACACCCCCCTTAATATTTGTACAGTGTGATCTGTTGGGGAGAGTGTAAGATGCAAGTCTGGAGTTTTAGCTTAGCTACGAACTAAGCTTGCGATCTTGGTTAAGCCCCTTAGCCTGTCTATTTCTCCATCTCTATTTTGTTAAATATGAGTAATAACAATATCTGGCCCCATTCTGGGGTATCGAATATATAGATCATACATGTGCTTAGGGCCCTCCCAAACCCACCCATAAAAAATGAGAAAAAAATATTTTGAAAGAATTCGATAATTTCTGGCTGGGCACGGTGGCTCATGCCTGTAATCCCAGCACTCTGGGAGGCCAAGGCTGGAGGATCACTTGAGATCAGGAGTTCAAGACCATCCTGAGCAAGAGTGAGACCCTGTCTTTATTCAAAATAGAAAAAATTAGCTGGCCTATAGTCCCTGCCACTTGGGAGGCTGAGGCAGGAGGATCACTTGAACCCAGGAGTCTGAGGTTGCTGTGAGATAGGCTGATGCCACGGCATTCTAGCCTAGGCAACAGAGTGAGACTCTGTCTCAAAAAAAAAAAAAAAAAAGAAAGAAAGAAAGAAAAGAATCCTTGTTCAATAAATCATGCTGGGAAAACTGGATAGCCACATGTAGAACACTGAAACAGGATCCACACCTTTCAACACCTTTCACCTCTCACAAAAATCAACTCATGCTGGGTAACAGACTTGAACATTAGGTGTGAAACTATTAGAATTCTAGAGGAAAACATTGGAAATACTCTTCTAGACATTGGCTTAGGCAAATAATTTATGAAGAAGACCCCAAAGGCAATCACAGCAGCAACAAAAATAAATAAATGGGACCAGATCAAATTAAAAAGCTTCTGCACAGCCAAAGAAACTGTCACGAGAGCAAACAGACAACCTACAGAATGGGAGAAAATTTTCACAAGCTACACATCTGATATAGAGCTGATAACTAGAATCTATTTAGAACTCAGGAAAATCAGCAAGACAAAAATCAAACAACCCTATCAAAAAGTGGGCAAAAGACATGAACAGAAACTTTTCAAAAGAAGACAGAATTATGTTCAACAAATATATGAAAAAATGCTCAACATCTCTAATCATCAGGGAAATGCAAATCAGAACCACAATGAGATATCACTTATTTCCAGTGAGAATGGCCTTTATTAAAAATTCCCAAAACAGGCCAGGCGCGGTGGCTCACGCCTGTAATCCTAGCACTCTGGGAGGCCGAGGCGGGCGGATTGCTCAAGGTCAGGAGTTCAAAACCAGCCTGAGCGAGACCCCATCTCTACTATAAAAATAGAAAGAAATTAATTGGCCAACTAATATATATATAAAAAAAAAATTAGCCGGGCATGGTGGCGCATGCCTGTAGTCCCAGCTACTCGGGAGGCTGAGGCAGCAGGATTGCTCGAGCTCAGGAGTTTGAGGTTGCTGTGAGCTAGGCTGACCCCAGGGCACTCACTCTAGCCTGGGCAACAAAGCGAGACTCTGTCTCAAAAAAAAAAAAAAAAAAAAAAAAAAATTCCCAAAACAATAAATGTTGGCGTGGACGCAGAGAGATAGGAACACTCCTTACATTGCTGATGAGACTGCAAACTAGTGCAACCTCTGTGGAAAGCAATATGGAGATACCTTAAAGCAATACAAGTAGATCTACCATTTGATCCAGCAATCCCATTACTGGGCATCTACCCAAAAGAACAAAAAACACTCTATAAAAAGATACCTGCACTTGAATGTTTATAGCAGCACAATTCATAATTGCAAAGATGTCGAGTGGACTAATGAGTGGATTAATATGTGAGTGGATTAATAAAATGTGGTATATGTATACCATGGAGTACTATTCAGCTATAAGAAAAAAGGGTGATATACCACCTCTTGTATTTTTCTGGATAGAGCTGGAACCCATTCTACTAAGTGAAGTATCCCAAGAATGGAAAAACAAGCACCACATGTACTAACCAGCAAATTGGTATTAACTGATCAACACCTAAGTGGACATATAGGAATAACATTTATTGGGTGTCGGGCAGCTGGGGGGGGAGGAGGGGATAGGTATATACATACATAATGAGTGCAATGTGCACAGTCTGGGGGATGGGACATGCTCAAAGCTCTGAAAGAAAAAGAAAAAAAATTTGATAATTTCTATTTTTAAAAACATTTGTCATGGGGAAAAGTCAGAATTTTACGAGTTTCTTTACATTTATTTTATGATTTAGCTTGTTTTTACCTTGTACTGCTCTGACTTCTCAAACCACTCTATGGTAGAAGCTTTTAAAAGTGTAGTATCATCAAAATACTCTATGAATCAGGACATGGGGGTATTTTCAGAGTGAGAGCTCAGTCGGGTCACATTCACTGAGAATAATCCCGTGAGTCTATTATAGCGCTGAGTCATGACACTGGTTTCATCTTATGGGAAGCAGCACAAGAAGAGAAAGTGTCTTTGTTCACAAGCTCTGGGAACAGACCATTCTGGCGTTAGCTGGAGAAAATGGAGATGTCGCTCTTAAACTCAGAGCCTGACTAGAGATAGCTTGAAGTGATGATTTAGGAGAGGCCATTATTGATGATTTATTTTTATTTTTATTTTTATTTTGTTTTTTTTTTTTTGAGACAGAGTCTCACTTTGTTGCCCAGGCTAGAGTGAGTGCTGTGGCGTCAGCCTAGCTCACAGCAACCTCAAACTCCCCGGCTCAAGCAATCCTCCTGCCTCAGCCTCCCGAGTAGCTGGGACTACAGGCATGCACCACCATGCCCGGCTTATTTTTCCTATATATATTAGTTGGCCAATTAATTTCTTTTTATTTGTAGTAGGGACGGGGTCTTGCTCTTGCTCAGGCTGGTTTCGAACTCCTGACCTCGAGCAATCTGCCCGCCTTGGCCTTCCAGAGTGCTAAGATTACAGGTGTGAGCCACCACGCCCGGCCCCATTGGTGATGATTTAAAGAAAATCTAGCTGCTTTCCTGGTCACAGGCAACTAGGAAGAGGGTTAACTAGTGACTCGAATGAAACATTGTCAATTTGATAACCTTTGATCTAACTTAATTCAATTCAGTATATTTCAAGCCAATGAACAGCTTTTGAGTACTTACTGTGGCTAGGGTAAGTGAAAGATAAAAAAGTGAATGAGACTACAGGAGGTATAATCTAGAAGACACAAGCAGACACACATACACACACACACACACACACATATATATGTTTATTTATATATACACTTTATATACACAACTCTGTCCTCTACTGTAGGCTAATAAACCCAGTGACTACTTATCTATCTTATCACCTGCATATCCAGTGCCCAAAAAATGTTGTAGAAGCTCATTATGATCTTTTTTCATAAAGAAATATATTAATATAATCCATCCAAAGCAGAATATGACAACTGTTTTCAGAGAGATTAAAAGTGATGATGGGGCCGGGCGCGGTGGCTCACGCCTGTAATCCTAGCTCTCTGGGAGGCCAAGGTGGACGGATCGTTTAGAGCTCAGGAGTTTGAGACCAGCCTGAGCAAGAGCGAGACCCCATCTCTACTATAAATAGAAAGAAATTAATTGGCCAACTAATATATATAGAAAAAATTAGCCGGGCGTGGTGGCGCATGCCTGTAGTC
>VSMD01133118.1:0-86087 GCA_008750895.1 Mirza zaza
ATGCCTGTAATCCTAGCTCTCTGGGAGGCCGAGGTGGGCGGATCGTTTGAGCTCAGGAGTTCGAGACCAGCCTGAGCAAGAGCGAGACCCCATCTCTACTATAAACAGAAAGAAATTAATTGGCCAACTAATATATATAGAAAAAAAATTAGCCGGGCATGGTGGCACATGCCTGTAGTCCCAGCTACTTGGGAGGCTGAGGCAGCAGGATTGCTTGAGCCCAGGAGTTTGAGGTTGCTGTGAGCTAGGCTGACGCCACGGCACTCACTCTAGCCTGGGCAATAAAGTGAAACTGTGTCTCAAAAAAAAAAAAAAAAAAAAAAAGAAAAAGAAAAAGTGTTCCTGGACAGAACTTACAGCAGACAGAAAAAATGACATTTTTGTGATAGTTGGTGAGATTTTAATAGTGTCTGGATTAAATAGTAGTGAATTAATATCAACTTCTTGATTTTGGGGCAATATGGTGCCCCAAAGCATACTCCTTATGTAGGAGTATGCTTTTGTTTTGAGGCAATATACACTAAAATGTTTAGATAATCATGTCTACACCTTGCCTTCAAACAGTTAAAGACTGCATGTGTTCATATATATGTATGTGTTCATATATATATAGAGAGGGGTATGATAAAAGAGAGGATCCTTTGCATGTTGCCACTTGGTGAATCTAAGTCAAGAACACAGGCGTTTTGTGGTGTGCTTGCAACTTTTCTTAAATAATTTTTCTAAATGTTGCAAGCCACATATTTAAAAAAATTCACATTACTTAATATCTGAAAAGGAAAATACCTAAAATATATAAAGAATGCCTTCAAATCAATAGTAAAAAGACAACCTAGTAAACAGTGTGTAAAATACTCAGACATTTCTGCTAAAAATATACAAATTTAGAATAAATACATATATGCATAATAAGTATATGACAAAGAGTTTAAATTAAAAGCACAGTAAGATACTACTTCACATTCAAAAGAATGGCTAATAATAAAAAGACAACATAAAATATTGGCAGAGATGTACAACAATTGGAACTCTTATGCACAGCTATAGGAGTGCACAACTGTCTTGGGAAAACACTTGGAATTTTCTTTAAGTTTTTTTGCATCATTATTTTAAGGTTTCTATCTGATAATTTCACCCTCTAGGCCATCACTGGGTTTACTTGTATTAACTACTTCCTCTCATCATGAGTTACATTTTATTGTCTTCTACATGAAGTCATTTTTTTATTATAAAGTTGACCCTCAAACAACATAGGTTTGAAATGCATGAGTTCACTTGCATGTGAATTTTCTTCCACCTCTGCCACTCTGAGACATCAAGACCAACCTCTCTTCTTCCTCCTCGGCCTACTCAGTGTGAAGACAATGAAGGCCTTTGTGATGATCCACTTCCACTTAATGAATAGTAAATATATTTTCTCTTTCTCATGATCTTCTTAACATTTGCTTTTCTCTAGCTTACCTTATCGCGGCAAAACAGTATATAATGCATGTAACATACAAAATATGTGTTGACTGTTTATTGTACCAGTAAGGCTTCTCTGGTCAACAGCAGGCTATTGTATTAATAGGTAAATTTTCAGGGAATCAGAAGATATATGCAGAATTTACAACTGCACAAGGGCTTGGTGCCCCTAACCCTTGCATTTTTACAGGTCAATTATATTCCAAAAATATGATTTTAAAAAAAGAATGGAGATGTGAGTAGTGTTTACCTTCAGAAAAGTTCACACTCCTTGCATCTGATTGACAGAGTGAGAGGCTGAGTAAATGTGATCTACTCTTAAAACTGGGTCTGGGATATGTTGCAACTGAAATTTGACTCAATTCACCATTTGTCTTAGCTCAGACTGTCATAACAAAATACTATAAACTGGGTAGCTTAAACAACAGAAATTTCTTACAGTTCTGGAAAGTGGGAAGTCCAAAATCAGGTGCTGGTCAATTCAGCTTCTGGTTTCTCTCTTCCTGGCTTGAAGACAGCCACCTCCTTGTCGTGTATTCACATGGCCTTTCCTTGGTGCATGCGTGTGATGAGAAAGAAAGAGAGAGATACCTGTCTCTCCTCTTCTTACATAACCTCTAGTCCCATGATAAGGGCCCTACCTTCATGAGCCAATCTAACCCTTACTAATTCCTAAAGGCCTCATGTCCAAATACCATCACATTGGGGGTGTTTCAACATATGAATTTGGGGGATACACAAACATGTAGTCCATAACAACTTTGGTTTGAAATATTTTGAGAGTAGTGATCAGAATTTCCTTTACATAGGGTTTGGGATCAGAGCACTGCAATATTCCAAAGATCTATTTTTGTTTTCAGTCACAACTCCAGCTATCAAAATGATGGGAGAACTCTCTCTGTTTTACAACCTGGTTGCCAGATGTTTCGGTCACTGAGTTCTCCTGGCTTTCTGTGCATTAGGACAACTTTCTGCTGATTTGCACCAGTGAGAGTGGGCTCTTTATAGACTATGAAGGCCCAGAATACTCAGGGATTTCCTTCAGTTACTTTGCCTCACTCCCACCTTTGATATCTAAATTCCAAGAGTTTCTGGAGTAGTTTTTCTTAGCTCACCTCCCACAACTTTCTACCTTACTTAGGGGAGCATTCCTCAGTGGGAATTGTGTTCCCACTCTTGGCTTTTGGGATACTACCCTAAGCAGTTGGAAAAGGCCCTGTGGGAATGAGTTAGCAGGTTAGTGCATACTTACACTCTAAGTGGTGGTCTTTGGAATGCTAATCAGTCACGTCTACCCACCTGTAGCCATCAAAAGTTCATTAAAGATTTGTCTGGTGTGACAATTAATATTATATGTCAACTTGTCTAGGCTATAATGCCCAGATGTTTGATCAAACACCAGTCTAGATGTTGCTATGAAGGTATTTTTTGAGATATAATTAATATTTAAATCAGTAGACTTTGAGTCACGTGATAGTGACTCCAATTGCATATGCTGTACCAGATGTGGTCTCATTGGTTGAGCCTGTGATGCAGCAATTGATTTGGCAAATACAGTCTTCTCCATATCTGTTAGTACAGACCAGCAGAAGCAGCTTACTTTCAGCAATTCACCTTCACTACTCTACTTCAGGGGTAAATCCATCCTCCAGCACTATCATAAGTTAGTTCACAAGGATCTCAATCACCCTGCCCTTCCACAAGACATCGCTTTGATTCATTACATCAATGACCTTCTGCTGACTGGATCTAGGAAGCAAGCAGTAGCAACTACTCTAGTTATATTGGTGTGTCATTTTTGTGTTCAGGGGGTGGGAAATAAATCTGACAAAAAATTCAGAGGTCTTCAAACTCAGTGAAATTTCTAGGAGGCCAGTGGTGTGGGCATGTTGAGACATCCTTTTGAAGGTAAAGAATAATTTGTCGCATCTGGCTCCTTATACCACCAAAAGAGAGGCACGATACCTCGCAGGCTTTTTGGGATTTGGAGCAACATATCCCTCAATTGGGTGTGCTACTCTGGCCCATTTGCTGAATGACCCAAAGAGCTGCTAATTTTGAGTGAGACCCAGAACAAGAGACAGCTCTGCAACAGGCCCAGGCTGCTGCGCAAGCTGTTCTGCCACTTGGGTCATATGAGCCAATTAATCTAATGGCGCTTAAAGTGCCAGTGTTAGATAGGGATGCTGTTCCGAGCCTTTGGCAGGCCCCTACAGGTGATTCACAGAGCAGGCCTTTAGGATTTCAGAGCAAGGCCCTGCCATCATTCGCAGGTAACTACTCTCCTTTTGAATGGCAGTTTGGCCAGTTTCTGGGCCTAGTAGAAACTAAATGCTTAGGCATTAGTTAATTAATTAATTAATTAATGCTTAGGCATTAGAAACTAATGCCTAAGCATTTAGTTTCTACAAATGCAAGGGCCAACAAGTTACCATGTGACCCAAGATACCCATCATAAACTGGGTATTATCTGAGTCACCAAGTTGTAAGGTCAACTATGCACAGCAATACTCCATCATCAAATGAAAGTGGTGGATATGATATTGGGCTGGAGTGGGCCCGGTACATACAAATAACTTACATGAGGATATGACCCAAATGACAATGGCCCCCACTCCTGCTATATTACCTTCTCTCTCCCAGCCTACATCTATGGGCTCATGGGGAGTTCTCTGTGATTGATTGACAGAGGAAAAGAAAGCAAACTCAAACCTGACAGATGGTTCTGTGTGATATGTAGGTACCACCCAAAAGTGGAGAGCTGCCACTCTGCAGCCTGCAGGCCCTCTCTGGGACATCTTTGACGGGCACAGGTGAAGTGAAATCCTTCCAGCAGGCAGAACTTGCAGCAGTGTGACTAGTTACTCACTTTGCTTGGAAGGAGAAATGGCCAGATGTTCATTGGTATACCCATACATGGGGTGTGGCCCATAGTTTGGCTGGATAGTTAGGGACTGTAATTGTTATGAGGACTCTAATTGTTAAGAGTATTTCTTCATTATTTTGTGTATCAAATTGTATATATATATATTGCTTATATGCATATGTGTATATATATATATAGATGTATAGATATACATACTTCTTTGTTTTCTTCCCTCTTTTGTCCCATTATAATATAACATATATATGCAACCTTAATATCATAGCATTTAAGTTACTGGATATCAAGTGCAGTCAGCATCATGGGCTTTATATTATCTTCCAAGGAAGAATTAGTGCATTTTTGTTTTACACAGGAAGTTGTATCATGTTAGGTGGAGTTATGACCATACATAACGAAATATGTATGACTGCCAAGTTGATAAGAAGTGGATTGTAATGGTTAATGTTATGTGTTAACATGACTAGCTATGGTGCACAGTTGTTTTTATAAACACCAGTCTAGATGTGCTATTTATTTATTCATAGACAGGGTCTTGCTCTGTCACCCAGGCTGGAATGCAGTGGCGTGGTCACAGCTTACTGCAGCCTCCAACTCCTGTGCTCAAGTGATCCTCCTGCTTCAGTCTCCTGAGTAGCTGGGACTACAGGTGCACGCACTCACATCTGGCTAATTTTTTTCTTATTTTTTTGTAGAGATGGAGTCTCGTTATATTGTCCAGGCTGGTCTTGAACTCCTGGCCTCAAGTGATCCTCACACCTTTGCCTCCCAAAGTGCTGGGATTACAGGCATGAGTCACTGCACATGGCCTTGAATGTATTTTTTAAATGTGTGTGATGGTTATATGTACCTGTACATTTTATTAGTTCTATTTTTCTGGAGAATCATGACTAACACACGTACTTTCTGTCTCCACAGATTTCCCTATTCTGAACTTTCATATGGGATGAAATCATATAGTAGTTAACTTTTTGTGACCAGCTTTTTTTTCATTGAGTATAATGCTTTTAAGTTTCATCGATATTATATTAATAGCATGTATCAGTACTCCATTTCTTTTTTTTTATTTCAGTATATTATGGGGTTACAAATTTTAAGGTGTCAAATAATGCCTTTCCCCCCCACCCCTCACAAGTCTGACCTTCCAGTGTGACCATCCCCCAGACGGTGCACATCTCACTCATTATGTATGTATATACCTTCCCTCCTCCCCCCTTCTACCTGCCCTATACCCAACTACCGTAGTTCCTATGTGTCCACTTAGGTGCTGTTCAGTTAATACCAGTTTGCTGGTGAGTATATGTGGTTCTTGTTTTTCCATTCTTGGGATACTTCACTTAGTAGTATGGGTTCCAGCTCTAACCAGGAAAATACAAGGTGTGCTATATCACTGTTGTTCCTTAGAGCTGAATAGTACTCTATGGTATCCATATACAACATATTTTTTTTTTTGAGACAGAGTCTCACTTTGTTGCCCAGGCTAGAGTGAGTGCCGTGGCGTCAGCCTAGCTCACAGCAACCTCAAACTCCTGGGCTCAAGCAATCTTGCTGCCTCAGCCTCCCGAGTAGCTGGGACTACAGACATGCGCCACCATACCAGGCTAATTTTTTCTATATATATTAGTTGGCCAATTAATTTCTATCTATTTATAGTAGAGACAGGGTCTCACTCTTGCTCAGGCTGGTTTTGAACTCCTGACCTTGAGCGATCTGCCCGCCTGGGCCTCCCAGAGTGCTAGGATTACAGGCGTGAGCCAATGCGCCTGGCCCATATACCAGATTTTATTAATCCACTCGCGGATTGATGGGCACTTAGGTTGTTTTCACAGCTTTGCAATTATGAATTGTGCTGCTACGAACATTCGAGTGCAGGTGTCTTTTTTGTAGAGTGTCATTGGATCTTTTGGGTAGATGCCCAGTAATGGATTGCTGGATCAAATGGTAGATCTACTTGTATCGCTTTAAGGTATCTCCATATTGCTTTTCACAAGGTTGAACTAGTTTGCAGTCCCACCAGCAGTGTAGGAGTGTTCCTCTCTCTCCGCATCCACGCCAGCATTTATTGTTTGGAGACTTTTTGATAAAGGCCATTCTCACTGGAGTTAAGTGATATTTCATTGTGGTTTTGATTTGCATTTCCCTGATGATTAGAGATGTTGAGCATTTTTTCATATGTTTGTTGGCCATTCTTCTGTCTTCTTTTGAAAAATTTCTGTTCATGTCCTTTGCCCACTTCTTGATAGGGTTGTTTGATTTTTTCTTGCTGTTTTATGTGAGTTCTAAGTAGATTATAGTTATCAGCCCCTTATCAGATGTGTAGGACGCGAAAATTCTCTCCCATTCTATAGGTTGTCTGTTTACTTTCATGGCTATTTCTTTGGCTGCGCAGAAGCGTTTTAGTTTCATCATGTCCCATTTATTTATTTTTGTTGCTGCTGTGATTGCCTTTGGGGTCTTCTTCATAAATTCTTTGCCTAGGCCAATGTGTACGAGAGTGTTTCCAACATTTTCGTCTAGAATTCTAAGTTTCATACCTTAGGTTTAAGTCTGTTATCCAGCGTGAGTTGATTTTTGTGAGAGGTGAAAGGTGTGGATCCTGCTTTAGCCTTCTACAAGTGGCTATCCAGTTTTCCCAGCACCATTTATTGAAAAGGGATTCTTTTCCCCAGTGTATGTTTTTGTCTGCTTTATCAAAGATTACATAACTATATGAGGATGGTTTTATATTAGGATTCTCAGATCTGTTCCACTGGTCAATATTCCTATTTTTGTGCCAATACCATATTGGTTTAATTAGTACAGCTTTGTAGTACAGTTTTATATCTGGCATATTAATACTTCCCATTTTGTTTTTATTGCCTAGAATTGGTTTTGATATACGGGGTCTTCTCTGGTTCCAAACGAAGCTTAAAATTATTTTTTCTATATCTGTGAAGAATGCTGATGGGATTTTAATAGATATTGCATTGAATCTGTAGATCAGTTTGGGTAGTATAGACATTTTAATGATGTTGAGTCTGCCAACCCATGAGCATAGTATGGATTTCCATCTGTTTACATCCTCTGCTATTTCCTTCCTCGGTGTTTCATAGTTCTCTCTGTAGAGGTCTTTTACCTCCTTGGCTAAGTATATTCCTAGGTACTTTATTTTCTTTGTTGCTATTGTGAAGGGAATTGAGCCTTTGATTTGGTTCTCAGTTTGATCGTTGTTGGCGTATATGAATGCCTCTGATTTCTGTGTATTGATTTTGTATTCTGAGACTTTACTAAATTCATTTATCAGTTCCAAGAGTTTCTTGGTTGAATCTTTGGGGTTTTCTAAATATAATATCATGTCATCAGCAAACAGTGAAAGTTTGATCTCTTCTGCCTCTATTTGGATACCTTTAATTCCACTGTCCTGTCTGATTGTTGTAGCCAGGACTTCCAGCACTATGTTGAATAGAAGTGGAGATAGTGGGCAGCTTTGCCTGGCTCCAGTTCTAAGTGGGGATGCTTTCAATTTTTCCCCATTCAGTATGATGTTGGCTATGGGTCTGTCATATATGGCTTGTATCATTTTTAGGTATGTCCCTTCTATGCCTATTTTATTAAGTGTTCGTATCATGAAAGGGTGTTGAATTTTGTCAAAAGCTTTTTCTGCATCTATTGAAAGAATCATGTGGTCTTTGTTTTTGCTTCTGTTTATGTGGTGAATTGCATTTATAGATTTGCATATGTTGAACCATCCCTGCATCCCTGGGATGAAGCCCACTTGGTCATGATGGATTATTTTTTTGAGAACCATCTGGATTCAGTTAGCTAGGATTTTGTTGAAAATTTTTGCATCTATATTCATAAGGGATATTGGTCTGTAGTTTTCTTTTTTTGTTGAATCCTTTCCTGGTTTTGGTATTAGAGTAATATTTGTTTCATAAAAGGTGTCAGGGAAGACACCTGCACTCGAATGTTTATAGCAGCACAATTCATAATTGCAAGGCTGTGGAAACAGCCCAAGTGCCCATCAATCCAAGAATGGATTAATAAAATGTGGTATGTGTAGACCATGGAGTACTATTCAGCTCCAAGAAACAACGGTGATATAGCACATCTTATATTTTCCTGGTTAGAGCTGGAACCCATACTACTAAGTGAAGTATCCCAAGAATGGAAAAACAAGCACCACATATACTCACCAGCAAACTGGTATTAACTGAGCGGCACCTAAGTTGACACATAGGTACTACAGTAGTAGGGTATTGGGCAGGGGGGATGGGGGGGTGGGTATATACATGCATAATGAGTGAGATGTGCACCATCTGGGGGATGGTCATGCTGGAAACTCAGACTTGTGGGGGGAGGGGGGGAAAGGGCATTTATTGAAACCTGAAAATGTGTACTCCCATAATATGCTGAAATAAAAAAAAAGAAATTAAAGTCCATACACCTCATGTTTTCTCTATGCTTCCTGCCATTGCAGGTGTGGACCCAAGATCCACGGAGGAGTTTCTCACTCCTCACTCTAAGCCCTAATGTCACAACTACTTCCTGGTTTATCTAGGGTCTCACAGTTTCTATACAATTAATTCTCTGGAGTGTCCCTACTGTTTGGCACCGGCTTCTTTTAAGGACCCTTTGTGAAAACATATCCTTTAACTTTGATCTTAGTCCCTTGGTTCACAGGGTTCAGCCATAAGTCCAGAAGGCTGGACAAGGGTCAGACAATGTGGTATTCATGTGGCTCTTTTAAAGAGTTCTCACTGAAACAATGTTGGCACAAATCATCTTTCCCCACTTACTGCCTTTACTATTTCACAGATAACATTTCACATTAGAATATATAGAAACCTAAACATAATTATTAATAAGTCAAGCTAAAAATTTGAAATCTCAGAAAGAGATTGGATGGGAACAAAGTGAGATCAGTGTAAGTGGATTCTTTGTTTTACTATGGAGTCACCTAACATAGAATAAAATGAAAAGGAGATGTGTACCACCAGGAAGGGTTCCAAGGAGACCTCAAGCAACAATGAGTGTACTTCCAGTAAAGCAAGAATCTTAAGGTGGCCTCCAAGATGTGGTGGTCACACCCTTGTGTGATCTTCTCCCCTTGAGTGTGGGCACCACCTGTGACTTGGTTCTAGCCATAAAGGATGTAACAAAGGTAATAGGATGTATGTGATTATGTTTATGTTACATAAGACTGTAACATCCGTCTTGCCAGGAGTCTTTTTCTTCCTTGTTAGATTGATGTAGCAAATGGTCATGTTGGGGAAGTCTATACATAAAAATACTGTTGGGCAACATCTAGGAGCTGAGGAGGGCCTCCAGCTGAAAGCCAGCAAGAAATCGAAGCCCTTAGTCCTAGAGTTGCAAGGAAATAATATCTGCCAACAACCTGAGTGAGCTTGGAATCCCCAGCTGAACCTCTGATGAGAACCCAGTCTGGCTGACATCTTGATTGCAGCCCTGTGAAGCCTTGAGCAGAGGACTTAGTCAAACCATGTCTGAACTACTGACCCACAGAAACTGTGAGATGATAAGTGTATATTGTTTAAATTTGTTTCACAGCAAAATATAATATAGGCATACCTCAAAAAAAAAAAGGTGTCAGGGAGGTTTCCATTCTTCTTGATGTTGTGGAATAATTTCTGCAAGATAGGCACCAGTTCTTCTTTGTAAGCGTGGTAAAATTCGGGAGTGAAGCCATCTGGACCGGAACTTTTCTTTTTAGGGAGATTTTTAATTGCTTTTTCTATTTCATCACTTGATATTGGTCTGTTCAGGAGTTCTATTTCTTCCTGGTTGAGCCTAGGAAGGCTGTGTGTTTCTAGAAATTTGTCCATTTCCTCCACAGTTTCCAGTTTGTGTGCATAAAGGTTTTCATAATATTCATAAATTATATCTTGTATCTCTTTGGGATCAGTTATGATATCTCCTTTTTGTTCCTGATGGAGCTTATTAGACATTTCTCTTTTCTGCTTTTCGTTAGCCTAGCCAAAGGCGTGTCAATTTTATTTATTTTTTCAAAGAACCAACTTTTTGTTTTATTAATCTCCTGTATAGCTTCCCTATTGTCCATTTCATTTAGTTCTGATTTGATCTTGTTGATTTCACTTCTTCTGTTGGGTTTGGGGTCAGTCTGTTCTTCTTTTTCCATCTCTTTGAGTCATTTCATTAGATTGCCTATTTGTGATCTTTTTGACTTTTGGTTATGGGCATTTATGGAAATAAACTTTCCTCTCAGGACTGCTTTAGCTGTGTCCCAGAGGATTTGATAACTTGTCTCTCCATTGTGTCATTTTGTTCAAAGAATTTTTTTATGTCCATCTTGATTTCTTCATTTATGAAGTAATCATTTAATAGGAGGTTGTTTAATTTCCACATTTTTGTGTAGAAATGTGAGTTTCTGTTAGGGTTGATTTCTACTTTTATTCCACTGTGATCTGAGAAGATACATGGTATCATTTCCAATTTTTTAAATTTCTTGAGGCTTACTTTGTGTCCTAAGATATGGTCAATCTTAGAGAATGTACCGTGAGCTGATGAGAAGAACGTATAATCAGTGGATTTTGGGTATAAGGTCCTGTAAATGTCAGCCAGACCCAATTGTTCTAGAGTTTTGATTAAGTCCATTCTTTCTTTATTAATTTTCTGTTTGGAGGATCTGTCCTGTGCAGTCAGTGGGGTGTTGAAATCTCTGGTAATTATGGAGTTGCTGTTAATCAATTTGCTTAGCTCCAGTAAGGTTTGCTTTATGAATCTGGGTGCACCTAAGTTGGGTGCATATATATTTAAAATTGTTATCTCTTCTAGTTGAACTGTGCCCTTCACCATTATGTAATGACCCTCTTTGTCTTTCACTACTTTTGTTGGTTTAAAAACTAGATCGTCTGTAATTAGAACTGCCATACCAGTCTTCTTTTGGCTTCCACTTGCTTGGAATACTGATCTCCACCCTTTTACTTTTAGTCTATATGCATCCTTTCAGGTTAGATGTGTTTCCTGAAGACAGCATATACTTGGCCTGTATTTTCTTATCCATTCAGCCAGCCTATGTCTCTTGAGTGGAGAGTTTAAGCCATTCACATTTATTGAGAGAACCGATAGGTAAGGTAGATTACTGTTCGTTCTGTTGGGTTGGATGTTGTTGCTTTGATTTCTCTCTTGAGCCATTGTAATATCTGGCCTTTAATATTTGGGTTTTGGTTGTTTTTATATTCGTGAGTTTTTATTATGGTGTTCCGTGTGTAACACTGTTTTGAGTACTTCTTGTAGGGCTGGTCTTGTCTTGGTGAATTCTCTGAGACTTTGCTTATCTGAGAATGTCTTAATTTCTCCTTCATATGTGAAGCTTAGTTTTGCAGGGTACAAGATTCTAGGCTGGGTGTTATTTTGTTTTAAAAGAGTGAGAGTGGGTCCCCATTCCCTCCTTGCTTGTATTGTGTCAGTTGAGAAATCTGGAGTTATTTGGATCGGATTTCCTTTGAGTGTAACTTCCTTCCTGTGTCTAACAGCTTGTAGGAGGGTCTCTTTTGTTGGTATTTTGGTCAGTCTGATGACTACATGGCGTGGTGTTTTCCTGTTTGCATTGTATCTCCCAGGAGTCCTTTTGGCTTCTTGTATGTCTAATTCTAGGTTACTGGTTAGACCTGGGAAGTTTTCCTCAATTATTTCTTCAAAAAGCTTATCTAACCTTTGGGTTTTTTCTTCCTCCTTCTCCAGAATCCAGTGGACCCACAGGTTATTTTTCTTTGTATAATCCCACAATTCTTGTAAGCTTTGCTCATGTCTCTTATTTTTCTGCTCTAACTCTGTGATTAACTTATTTGATTTGAAGGTGTTGTCTTCAATCTCTGAGATTCTCTCTTCTGTTTGGTCCACCCTATTTTTGAGGCTTTCCACTGTGTTTTGTATTTCCCTGAATAGATTCTTCATTTCCAGGATATCGGATTGATTTTTCTTCAAGATCTCGATTTCCTTGGTGAATCTTTGTTCTAATTCCTGTATTTTCTTTGTAGTTTCCTTGTGTTGGTTATCCATTTTTTTCTTGCATATCATTGGGCTTTCTTGCAATCCAATTTTGGAATTCTTCTTCTGTCATTTTAGTGTTTTGGGTTTGTTCAGTCTCCATTTCTTGAAAGTTGGTGTATCTCCTAAGGGGAGTGTTTTCAGTTTGGTTTTTTAAATTTCCAGAAATTTTACACTGGGGTCTCCGCATCTGGATCAATTGATGGTGCTCAGGCGTCCTCTTTTCTGTAGTTTCTTAATCAGCCACTGGAGGGAGCTCTTCCACCACACTTGGAAGGTTCCCCTGATGGGAGGGATTGCTTGTATAGCCTACCCCTGACCAGGGAGGAGATCCAGTCCCAGTTTTTTGTTCAACTGGGTGACCTAAGCTGTTCTGAGAAGCCAAGTCTTTTATACTGCCTGCTTACACACTACACAGGCCTAGCGGGTTCTCCCTAGATCTGGGGGAGAGTGGGTTTTCCTGTCTCACTCAGCCTCCAGGGGTGGAGCCTACCACTTTCGGCAAGAGATGCGGGCTAGGGGGAGGAGGTATCTCCCCAGTCTGCCCTGCATCCCGGTGCCCCAGTGGCTGTAACTCCCCTCGGCTGTTAGACTTCTCAGTAGTTCATTGATGGAGCCAGGCCTGGCGAGCCGATCGCAGATTGTATAGGGGTGGAATTTGCCAGGAGAGTCTCTAGGCTAGGTGGGGGAGGGGGGTTGCCTGCTGCCCTGTATAACAGCTGAGCTGTGGACTCCCTCAATGGTGACCGCTTGCCCACTCCCAGGGCACCAGCACTGGGGGCAACTGTTAAGGGTTCAGCAGGTGCCAAGTTGGGAGTCTGGGTCATCAGGACGCCCTGTAGCCTCTTCTATGCTGCCTGCCCAACTGCCTGTTCAGCCATAGCCCTCGCTCTTACTGACCCACCCTGTGCAGTCTTATTCGCCCTGGGCAGTTCCAGCTTAGAGTCCCTGACTTAGTGAACCGCTCTGTAGGGCTGGCCCCGCTGGTTACCAGAGGCAAGACATCTAACTACCTCCCCTATCAGCTCAGTTCAGTTTCCTCCCATCTTGGAGCCATCCTAGCATGTGGCTCAGGGGAGTTCACAGTGCTTTCCCCCAGTGATGGCACTCTCCAGCACCGTCTTCTCCTGCCGTGATTTCACACCAATTTCAGACAGGTCGCTGGCTGGGTGGGTGTGGAGGTCAATGGGGAAGCAAGGAGTTCCCCTGTGGGTCTGATCCCACTTCACCCCATGGCCCTCCCATGCGCCCTATTGTTTGCTTTGCACTCTCCAGAGAATGCAATCTTATCTCCCGATCACCTAGTTTTTCCTTTTTTGAGAGAGTCCCACACTAAACCTCTGCAGATTCTTGATGCTGTCCTTATAGTGGGGAGATCCACTCGCATGTAGACCAAGATCTGTCTCTCCTTCTCTGGGAGCAGGAAGCCGGGGGGATTACCTTTACTCCGCCATTTTCTTCCTTTCTTTTTATAACCGAATAATATTCCGTTGTATGGATATACCACATTCTTGTTAATCTGTTCATCTGTTGATGGTTATGTAGGTTGTTTCTGTCTTTTGACCATTATTATTAATGCTGCTATAAACATTCATGTACAAGTTTTTGGTGTGGATATATGTTTTCATTTCTCTAGAAGTAGAATCTCTGAGTTATATGGAAATTCTATGTTGAATTATTTGGGGAACTGACAAACTGTCTTCCAAAGTGACTGCATCATTTTACTAATACATCCCCACCAGCAGTGTACGAGAGTTCTGATCTCTCCAGTTCCTTCTCAGCACTTGTTATCTGACCTTCTGATGCTAGCCATCCTATTAGATTAAAAGTGGTTATCTCATGGTTTGATTTCATGTCATTAATGACTACTGTCAAACATCTTTTCATGTGCTTTTGGCCACTTGTATTTCTTCTCCAGAGAAATGTCTAATCAAATCCCTTGTCTATTTTTAATTGGGTTATTTATCTTTTTATTACTGAGTTGTAAGAAGTTTTAAAAAATATCTTCTAGATTCTCTCTTTTTTTATTTCAATAGCTTTAGGTCATACAGGTGATTTTTGTTACATGGATGGCTATATAATGCTAAAGTTGGGGCTTTCAGTGTACCCATCACCAAAATAGTGCACAGTGTACCCAATAAGTAGATTTTTATCCTTCTCACATTCTCTCCTTCTTAGTTTTTAATGTCCATTACACCATTTTATGACCATATATATCTCTCATTTAGCTCCCACTTATAAGTGAGAACATGTGGTATTTGCTTTTCCATTCTTTAGATACTTTCTTAGGATTATGGTCTCCAGTTCCATCCAAGTTGCTGCAGAAGACATTATTCATTCCTTTTTATGGCTGAGAAGTATTCCATTTTGTGTGTGTGTGTGTGTGTGTGTGTGTGTTTTCTTTACCCACTCATCAGTTGACGGGCACTTAAGTTGATCCAACATCTTTGCAATTGTGAATTATGCTGTGATAAACATTTGGATGCAAGTGTCTTTTTTTATAAAATGACTTCTTTTCCTTTGGGAGATACCCAGTAATGGGATTGTGGAATCAGGTGGTAGGTCTACATTCCCACCAAGGGTATATAAGCCTTCCCTTTTTACCACATTCATATCAACATCCGTTGTTTTTTGACTTTTTAATAATGGCCAGTCTGACAGGGGTAAGATGGTATCTCATTGTGGTTTTAATTTGCATTTCCCTGATGATTAGTGATGTTGAGCATTTTTTTTCATGTGTTTATTATTCATTTGTCTACTTTCTTTTGGAAAAAATATGTTCATGTCTTTCATCTACTTTTTACTGAGGTTATTATTTTTTCTTGTTGATTGTTTGAGTTCTTTGTAGACTCTGGATATTAGTCCTTTGTTGGAAGTATAGCTGATGAATATTTTCTCCCATTCTGTAGGTTGCCTATTTATTCTGCTAATTATTTCCTTTGATGTGAAGAAACTTTCTAGTTTAATTAAGTCTCATTTATTTATATTTGTTGTTTCTGTATTTGTTTTTTGAGTCTTATTCATAAATTTTTTGCCTAGGCCAATGTCCAGAAGAGTTTTTCCTATCTTTTCTTGTAGGATTTTTACGGTTTCAGGTCTTATATTTAAGTCTTTAATCCATCTTGAGTCAATTTTTGTATATAGCAAGAAATAGGGATCCAGTTTCATTCTTCTGCATGTAGCTATTCAAGTTTTCTCAGCACCATTTATTGAATAGGGTGTCCTTTCTGTAGTGTATGTTTTTTGTCTGCTTTGTCAAAAATCAGTGCTTGTAGTTATATGGATTTATTTCTGTGTTCTCTATTCCGTTCCATTGATCTATGTGTCTACCTTGATACCAGTACCATGCTATTTTGCTTACTATAGCCTTGTAGTATAATTTGAAGTCAGGTAATGTGATGCTTCCAGATCTGTTCTTTTCACACTTAGGATGACTTTGGCTATTCAGGATCTTTTTTGGTTCCATAACATTTAGGATTGTTTTATCTAGATCTGTGAAAAATGACATTGGTATTTTGATGGGAATTGTGTTGAATCTGTAAATCACTTTGGGCAGTATGGACATTTTAACAATGTTGGTTTTTCTAACATGAACACAGAATGTTTTTTTTCCTTTTATTTCATCATATTATGGAGGTACAAATATTGTTAGGGTTACAAATATTGCCCCTGCCCCCTCTCTCCCCCCCCATGTGTCCAATCCCCCGGTGGTGTGCACCACACACGTTATGAAAGCATACACCCCTTTCCTCCTCCCCCCTCCCATCTGCCCACTGCCCGATAAAAAGTTTTGTGGGTTTTTTTGGCATTTTGGTTACATTGTGTATCTTTGGCTCTCCCTAAGAAGGGTTAGAGTTATGCCCTTCCCCTCCAAAGTGCTCGCCACATCCCTAAGATTGGGTCCCCACCCCCGAATCCTTGGTGAGCATTGCCACCATTTGAAAACCATAGTTTTAATCAGTCAGTACCAATTTGATGGCAAGTAAATGTGGGGCCCATTTTCCATGTCTTGTGTCGCCTCACTTTGGATAACGGGCTTAAATTTAATCCAGGATAGCATAAATGGTGCTAGCTCACAGTCATTTCTTAGGATTGAGTAATATTCCATTGTGAGCATATACCACATTTTAATTATCCACTCATGAATTGACGGGCACTTGGGTTGTTTCCATGACCATGCAATAGTGAATTGTGCTGTTATAAACATTCGGATGCAGATGTCTTTATAATAGAATGTCTTATGCTCTTTTGGGTAGATGCCCAACAATGCTATTGAAGGGTGGAATGGTATTTCTATTTCTAGCTGTTTGAGGTATCTCCAAATTCTTTTCCACAAAGGTTGCACTAATTTGCAGTCCCAGCAGTGTAGGAGTGTTCCTGTCTCTCCACATCCTTGCCAGCATTTGTTGTTTTGGGGTTTCTTGATATAGGCCATTCTTACTGGGGTTAGGTGGTATCTCATTGTGGTTTTGATTTGCATTTCTCTAATAATTAGAGAAGTTGAGCATTTTTTTATATGTTTGCATGCCATTATTCTGTCTTCTTTGCATCTATGGATATGATTATATAGTTTTTCTTTTTTGGGTTTATTTATATAATGAATTACAACAAACTGATTTTCAAATGCTAAAACAACCTTTCATTCTTTGTAGAAACCCACTTGGCTGTGACATATTATTCTTTTAAAACTATTGTTGGATTCAATTTGCTTAAAATTTAGTTTAGAAATTTTGCATGTATGTTTTGAGGAATATTGGCTCATAGTTTTATTGTTTTACAGTATCTTTATCTGCTTTCATGTCACACTAATGTTGGTATCATGAAACAATTTGGGAAGTATTCTCTTGTCTTTGATTTTCTGAAAGATTTTGTGTACAATCAATATTATTATTTTACTAGTTAAGCCATCTGGAACTGAAGTTTTCTTTGTGGGAAGACTAATAAAATATATTCAATTTCTTTAATAAATATAGGATTGTTTGGATAATTTTTTTCATAAATGAGATTAGGTAATATGTGTTTTCAAGGAATCTTTTTATTTAATCTACATTGTCAAATTTATTGTCAAATTGTTGTTCACAATATTCTCTTATTTTTATTTTAATATCTGTTGACTCATTAGTGATGTAACCTTTCTCTTTCCTGATATGGGTCATTTGTTTGTTCCTTCTTTTTTCTTAACTACTCTGGCTAGAGGTTTATCAATTTCATTTATCTTCTCAAAGAACAAGCTTTTGAGTCTATTGATTTTCTCTTTTTTTTCTATTATATTGATTTCCATTCTGATGCCTATTATTTTCTTTCTTCTGCTTACTTTTAGTTATATTTGCTCTTATGTGTTTAGTTTCTGAAGGTCATATCTGAGATCTTTCATTAAAGACTTATCCTTTTTTAAAAAATAATGTGTTTAGTGCCTTACGAGTGCAGTTGTAGTGACATCTCACAAATTTTCATGTGTTTTTACTTTCATACAGTTCAAATTACCTTCTAATCTCCCCTTTTGATTTCCACTGTGACTCATGGGCTATTTAGAAGCATGTTATTTAGTTTACAAACATTTGATTATTTTCCAGATATATTCCGGTATTAATTTATAATTTAACTCCAATATGGTCAGAGAATGTATTTTCAATGACTCGAGTTCTTTTAAATTTATAAGACCTCTTTTGTGGCCCCAAATATAGTCTCTTTTGGTAAATATTCCATGTATTTTGCATTGAAGCACACAGTGTTTTATAGATATTAGGTTGTTTAAGTCGTTTATTAATATATCCTTGCTGATTTTCTATTTATTCTACTAAATATAACATTTTGTATGTCTAAAAAAAGGACAGGGATATGAGATCTCATATTGTAATTATGGATAACTTCTCCTATGTATTTTTTCAGCTCCCTCATGGGCACATAAACATTTAGGATTGTATGCCCTCTTGATAAAATGACCCCTTTATCTATTATGATATAATCTTCTTTTATCTTATTGTATTTTTTTCCTCTGAAATCCACTTTGCCTCATATTAACATATCTATTTTGGCTTTCTTTCAACCAGTTTAGGCATGGTATATTTTTTCATACTTTTACTTTTAACCTATTTTTGTCTTTATATTTATCAGCAACATATAGTTGATTCTTTTTTTTTTTTTTTTTTTTTGAGACAGAGTCTCACTCTGTCACCTGGGCTAGAGTGCCATGGTGTCTGCCTAGCTTACAGCAACCTCAAACTCCTGGGCTCAGGAGATCCTCCTGCCTCAGCCTCCTGAGTAGGGACTACAGTTTTTCTATATATTTTTAGTTGGCCAATTAATGTATTTCTATGTTTAGTAGAAAGGGTCTCACTTTTAGTCAGGCTGGTTTTGAATTCCTGACCTTGAGCGATCCGCCCGCCTCGATCTCCCAGAGTGCTAGGATTACAGGCGTGAGCCACCGTGCCCGGCCTGATTCTTATTTTTTAAATTCAACCTTACAAACTATACCTTTAAATCAGGATATTTAGTCAACCTTCATTTAATGTGATAATTGATATAATTAAGATTAAATCTATCCTCTTGCTATTCCTATTCTATTTGTCTCATCTGTTTTTTGTTCCCTTTTAAAAATCTTTTTCTACTTTCATTGGAATAGAGTATTTTTTTATAATCTTTTCTTATCTCCTTTGTGGGCTTATTAACTATAACTCTTTGTTTTGTTATTCTGATTGCTTTAGCATTCATAATGTACATCTTTAACTTATCACAGGCTACCTTCACATGATATTATAACATTCAAATATATAAGACCCTGCCAGTGGTCTGGTTTCATTTGTCCTCTGCTGACCTTTATGCTAATATCATACATTTTATTTTTTACATATGTCATAAACCCCATAATACATTGTTACTATTTTTAAGCAATTACCTTTTAAAGAGATTTAAATAATAAGAAAAATACTTCTATGTTTACTTATGTATTTATCATTTCTGATGTTCTTCATTTCTTTACATAGATCCATGCTTTCATCTGGTACCATTTTTCTTCTACTGAATGACTTCCTTTAACATTTTTTAGAATTTGTATATCTTAGTGATTAGTCTCAGTTTTGTATGCCTAAAAAAAGATATTTTTGAAAGCTATTTTTGCTCTGTTATATAGTCTAGGTTGATAATTTTTGAGTATTTAAACATGTTTCTGCACTATCTTCTTGCTAGAATTTTTTCTGAAGAGAAACAGAGTCATCTTTATATTTTTGTTTCTCTCTACATAATGTGTCTTTTTACTGTGGCTTCTTTTAAGATTTTCTCTTTATTACTGGTATTGAGAAATTTGATTATGACATTTAAGCTCAGGTTTTTAGAAAATATTTCTTATTTATAGTTTATTGAGATTCATGGTTTTCTCAACTATGGTTTTCATAAAATTTCTGGCTATTAATCTTCCAAATAATTTTTCTATCTCCCCCTGCTTTCTCTTGTGGACTTCAATTTCATGTTATGTTAGGCAGCTTAAAGTTGCCTAATATCCAGTGTCTTGAAGCCATTGTTTCATCTATTTTATCTGGTTTCTTTGGTTGTTTCAAGCAGGAGGGTAAATCTAGTTCCTGTTACTCCACCTTGGCCAGAAACAGAGAGTCTGTGAATTAGATCTTGAATTAGAAAATATTACCCTTTAAAGTCTTAGTTGAGACAATTTTAGTGAAATTTTTGAAGATGGACTGTAGATTATATGTTAGTATTTTATCTTTGTTAAATTTTTCTGATTTTGAGCACTGTATTATGCTTATATAAGAATTTCATCCTTGCTTATAAGAAATAAACAGTTAAGAATTTAGAAGGGGAATTATTCCTACAACTGACTCTCAAATAACTAAGAAAAATAAATACCAGCTGGATGCGGTGGCTCACACCTGTAATCCTAGCACTCTGGGATTACAACTAACTTTGTAATTTATTACTGTAATTTCTTTTACCCATTTATTTTGTAATAATCTTTAGCTTATAAAAAAGTTACAAAAATAGAATAAAGAACTCTCATATATCCTTCACCAAGATTCTTCAGTCATTAATTCGAGCTCGAGGATTGCTTGAGCTCAGGAGTTCAAGACCAGCCTGAACAAGAGCGAGACCCCTATCTTTACCAAAAATAGAAAAAATTAGTCACAATGGCATGTACCTGTACTCCCACCTACTTGGGAGGCTGAGACAGGAGACTTGCTTGAGCCCAGGAGTTTGGGGTCACTGTGAGCCATGATCACACCACAACAGAAGAAACTCTGTTGTCTGTTGAAAGAAAGAAGACAGAAAGAAAGATAGAAAAGAGAGGAAAAGAAAGAAAGGAGAGGGAGAGAGGGGATGGAGGGGAAGGGAGGGGAGGGGAGGGGAAGGGAGGGGAGGGAAAGTAAATACGTACCATACACATAAAAATTATGAAGCAAATATGGCAAAATTAATGCCTGAAGAATCTTGGTGAAGGATATATGGGAGTTCTTTATCCTATTTTGGAACTTTTTTATAAGTTAAAGATTATTACATAGGACTATTGAGGGAAGCTGAGGTGAAACAAAAAAAAAAGAAGTAAAATAAAAAATATTAAATAAATAAAAAAGAAAAGATTATTACAAAACAAACGGGTAAAAGAAATTACAGTAATAAATTACAAAATTAGTTTTTAGTGTTAGAAGTCAGGATGTGTCTACTTTTGAGAAGAAAAGTAATAATAGGGAAAGAGTCCTTAAGGGGGACTTCAGAACTTCATACACTAGTAATGTTCTGTTTGAATTCTCAGTATTTATATGGATGTGTTCAGCTCTTTTTGTAATTCATGTATCAAATATACAATGATACTCTTATTCTATGTGCACTTTAATATTTTTTTAATGCTTCGATAAAAGCATTTTAAAAGTTAAAAAAAATTGATTCAGAAATAACAACTCCAGGATCACTTTCCTTCTGTGACTTCTTTCCTAAATCTCTGGTGAAAGGCCTCAGGTCAGGATCATGTGCTTCTTGCTGGCCCCCCTCCTTATTTCAAAATAATAGTTTTATTCCTGTGCTGTGGAGGAGCCCAAAGAAAAAAATTCACTTTATTTGAGGACTTTACAAATGACCCCAAATTGCCACTTCTTCTGGAACTTATGGACTCCTAGAAACTAAGGCTGGACTTTCAGTAAATTTGAACCAGTCCCTCTGTACAGGCAGCAATTAACTATATAGTTCAGGGGAATCTAGAAACTGGAGAAATGCAGTCAGACTCAAATGCTCTGACCTGACTCCAAAAATCCCTGACAATAAAATGGCCATATGAATAGTATTAGTCTACAAATTTATCCTACTGTCATTCCCCAGGATCACTCATACAGAAATTACTGGGCTAAACTGTGTGAAGAAAATAAATTTGGGCAACATTCTATTTGGTGTTTCAGTTAAGGCAGTATATTTGAAAGAGAATAAAAATTTGAAATAAAATAGCACTTCATGTTTGTTTTAGCATTTCTTTGATTTTTAGTGATAGTACATATTTTTATATACTTAGAGGTTAATTGTACTTTCCTTTTTCGTAACTGCATTTCAATATTTCTGACACATGCATTTTTCATATTTTATTTTAATACCTCTGAAATTGCATTTTATAAAACATCTTAAAGTCAATGGCATGTCACAGTCTGACCAAATATTTTCTTTTTCAGTAAAAATAATGGAGTATCTGTCAATCCATGGCATGCTTGATTGGATGAAAAGAATAGGCTATTCTTATATTATTTTCATTACATATTGGATGTTAACCTTGTAATTGATTTGTAAGAGCCATTTATCAAGAGTGTGAATACTGTGTCTCATAAGTGTTGAATAAATTTTCTCAGTGTTTAAACTTTTTGTTCTTTTGAAATTGGACTTTTAAATATTTCATAGCAAAATGTTTATATCCTTTGTGGTTTCTGCTTTTTGTTTCATGTTATCCCAAACTATGTGTTCTTTAAAATCTTTTATTTATATTTTAAGTAATTAATGTTTTACTTTTTGAAAATTTTAAATACTGAATATATGTATTTGTTTTCATGCATGAGATAACTGTCTAATATTATTTTCTCAACACCACTTACTACATATTATACTTCACTATTGTAAACTGATATACTTCACTGTGTAATTTTATGTTGCCTCAGAATCCATATAGTCCCATTGACACAGTTTCTAGTTCTCTGCCTCTCCCATTCCTCAAAATGATCCATTCAGATACCTGCCTTAGGCAACCATCTCCTGGTGACTACCTTCCTATGGGACAACTGGATACAACTACTTGATTCACCCTCTGGCGTCCACACCCGGCATGGACTGTGAAGATATGCCACAGCGACCACCTCTGGTTCACAGTGTGAAATCTCGAAACCCGTGCCTGTTTATTTTAAGCCCACAAATTAGGCTCCCTTGTGGAAACCTGCTTGAGTAATGACCTAGACCCCAAATAAGTCTTTGGTCCCAGGTCTCTTGCGCCCTCTCTTGCTCCCCACCTGCTGGTTGAGTGTGCATGTTGCAGATGGCTCTCTCCTCTTTGGCCCATGGAGGTGGGCTGCCCTCTTCTCTCTGGGATCTGTAAGTAATAAAAACTGCTTCTGTTATTTCATGTATTTTGTTGTGCTGCTTCCTCTGTGTCTCACCTGACTGACACACCTGAACCTAACTCTCTTTCCAGTTAGGGTTCTTCTAGAGAGTGGCTATCTTGGTAGGTAAAAACTGAACCTGAGTCAGACAAGAGCCACAGGGTATCTGCTGTATAAAGAGGTCTCCAGTGAGAGGTTCACCTGGTCACATTTCCGACACTTAGGCAGTAGGGTGTCCACCATAATAAAGAAGTAATCCATGAAGGGCACACTGTCAACACCCATGACAAAGTCCCTGGAGCCCTGTCAGGGCAGGGCTAGAATTCATAGCCACCCTCAGGAGACAGACCCCCAAAACCAAATTAGAAAGAAAAAAAAATGCAATATCCACACTATCTCCATTGTTTGAAATGGAAATTTTAACATACACTAAATTCTCATGTATTATATATTTGAATCTGTTTCTGTACTTTTCTGAAACAAGCACCAAATTTTTAAATGCTTTTTTTTTTTTTGAGACAGAGTCTCACTCTGTTGTCCAGGCTAGATTACAGTGGCATCAGCCTAGCTCACAGCAACCTCAAACTCCTGGGCTCAAGCAATCCTGCTGCCTCAGCCTCCTGAGTATCAAGGACTACAGGCATGCGCCACCATATCTGGCTAATTTTTTTTTTTTTTTATTTTTAGTAGAGACGAGGTCTCACTCTTGCTTAGGCTGGTGTTGAACTCCTGAGCTCAAACGATCCTCCCATCTGGGCCTCCCAGAGTGCTAGGGTTAAGACGTGAGCTACCGCGCTGGCCTAAATTACTTTTATAATTTGCATTTTCAAAAATGTTCCTGGCTATTTTCCAAAGTTATTTCTTGAGGAAGGTAAAAATTGCTTTGTCAAGTAAAACAAAACCAACCTCTACATCAAAAATTTTTGTTGAGATTTTCATTGAAATTGTGTTAAATTTTATACAGTTTTCTGTAATGATAAATATAAAAATAAAAGACTGTATTTTCCCTCTTGCAAAAAGGGAAAAAGACCTTTTCTCCTTCTCTTTTCTTAGAGCATTTCTTTGAGAAAACTTGCAAGTGTAAATCCTTCCTCTGACCCTTTGAGATTTAGCAAATCTTTCTAAAAAGTAAGCAAGC
This sequence comes from Mirza zaza, assembly GCA_008750895.1. NCBI lineage: Eukaryota > Metazoa > Chordata > Mammalia > Primates > Cheirogaleidae > Mirza > Mirza zaza. The sequence goes on from VSMD01133118.1 coordinate 24,068, forward strand.
TTATTGCTAGTTTTTCAACCCAAGGAGGTTTCTCCTAATGATCTTGAGCTATGTCTTTGAAAGGTGAACATCAAGGAAGATTGCACCTCATTCTCTCTGTCTTTGTGGTAAACTCTTAGGTTCCTGGCTACATGTGTAACTATCTTCTTGTCATAGAGATACAAGAAGCTTTACTTTTCATTTGGATAAAGGAAATTAACTAACACAGATGTTTATCCAAATTACCAGGTGAATTTAGGATGAATTATGTGTAGCATAATTACTTGAGGACAAGTTATTTTTCATTTTGAGAAAATGTGATGAGTTGTACCTGCATGGCTATATAAAAATGTGATGTTTCTTTCTGTCTTTGAAATCTCATTAGTGTATTGCCTGTGATGCTCATCACAGTCTGGTTTAATGTTTATTGAATAATAAAACGGTTTTGTTCTTTTCTCCGTCTGTGGGGAGAATTTTATGGATTGGCAAAAAAACTTTATTATTTCCCCAACCTCCCATCCAGAAAAGTGTTTATATATATATATATATATATATATATATATATACACACGTCATATGTGTCTGTATATGTATTTTTTCTCTATATGGATTCTACATGTTTTAAATTAAATTTTATTACAAAAATTTAATATTTTTGAAACTATTTCGAATGGAAACTCATTTCTATGGTTGACATACCCCCATAAAATGATGAAATAAAAAATTAATAAATAAAAAACTTTAAAAAGAGTTAATTGATGTCATATAGTCATTGGACCAAGAAATCATGTAATTTATTTTACATATTCAGTAAAGGCATCCCTCGATAGCTGTGGATTGATTCAATCCTAGGATTGATTCTGGGACCTCCCCTATACCAAAATCTGCAGATGCTCAAGTCCCTAATACAAAATGGTCTTGTATTTGTATACAACCTACGTGCATCCTCCCATACTCTTTAAATCATCTGCAGATTATTTATAAACGTCATACATTGTAAATGCTATGTAAATAGTTGTTACACTGTATTGTTTATGGAGTAATGACAAGCGAAAAAGTTAGTACATGTTCCGTACAGAGGCAATTTTCCCCACAAATATTTTCTATCCAAGGCTGGTTGAAACCACGGACTGGACCCCGTGGATAAGGAGAAGGACTGTATAATATTCCCTAGAGAAATGATAGCCATGATATTCAATACCATGAGGATAAAATCTGTGTAAAAATCTGAGAAGAATGTATACATAACATTAAGCGTTTTTTCTTTTGAGAAGCGACATATGTGGCCCTCATCATCTGTTTCAGCTTACACGTTTTCTAGTTTATTACACATTTCACAAACCATTTGCATTTTGCAAGCTAGCATTCCTAAGATAAAGTCAGCTCTTACGGGGCATTATTCTTTGAATGCATTCCTGTACGTACTTAGTTCCAACTACTTTAACTAAATTACCCACGGACATTGCTCCCGGCACATCACGGCAGCTTCCGCCTCCCCGCGCGGGCAGCGGCCGCGAAGCCCACGCCGGCGTCCCTGCGCGGGACAGCCGCGCCTCCGGGCAAGCAGCAGCAGCCCCGCGCCGCCAGGGGGAGCCCCCACGCTGTGCGCGGCGGCGTGCGCGCCGGGGCTGCTGGGAAGCGTAGTTCCGCCGCGGGGCAGAGGCGCGCTCTGCGCAGGGGCAGTGCCGGCTCTGTCCGGGCGTTGGCGTAGTGTCCCCGGCTTCAGGGGAGCGGACTCCGCACCTTCCAGGCCTCCGCGGTCGGCAGAGGGCGGGGCCGGCTCGGAGCGGGCTGGGAGCAGAGGTGTGCACCAAGCCCCCGCAGGTGTGTCGAAGGCGTCTGCGGGCGGGGCGGGCCGGAGCGGGTCTCGGCGTAGCGCGGGGGCCCCGCGGGGCCCCGGGTGGGAGCGGCCTTGGCGACGAGGCCGGCCGTCTGCCCTCGCGTCCCTCTCCACGAGCTGTTTCCGCGCCCTGCCTCGGGGCAGCCCGGGAGGTCTGGGGCGACCGGGAAAGCGGGGCTCCCGGAGGGAGCGGCCCCGGTGACGTGGCCCGGCCGGCGCGTGGGGCGGCTTGTGACGCCGGCCGGAAAGCGCAGGGCCTGGGCTGGGGTCCAGCGTCTCAGAGACTCGTCTGTGAAATGGTGGCAGTAACCTTTAGGGTCGCTTGCCATATTGAGTGGGGTAGTAGTTATAAAGTAATGGTCAAGGACTCAATAAAGGTGAGCAGCTTTTATTATTACAAGGCATGCTGTGTTCGTTATTGGTTGATTGAATCGTCTCAACCATCCTTTCCCTTTAACCACCTCCATTTTAATAAATAAGAGTACTAAACCTTCAGAGATTAGTTTACCCACTATTAGCAGGTGGCACTTAAATTCTCACTTGTTTTACTCTATCCCACGCTAAAACCCACAGTTTGGGCTTGTATTTAGCACACCAGTTGTTTCTGAGCACCACCAGAACATAGTTGTGGAGTGTACTGAACCTTTCATGTAGTGTTCTATTTCCGAAAATGCTTGGGGAGTCCTCTGAACCCGTCAGCCAAAATGTTATTTAAGGCCCTCCATCCAGCATCCTCCAACCGTCTCTGTCTTCTCGGAGGACTGTTAAACGCGTAAATTGAAACCACAATTTAAGCCCTCAATTTTAAATTTTACTGGAGAAGCTGGGAATCCTATCTAGGCCAGAGGCTAGTTTCTAAAGAGGGGAATGGGACAGATTTTTTTTTAAAGATGAAAACTGTAATTTATTCATGCTCCATATTATGTTGGTGATATAATGTCTCTGACAGGCTTGTGATATCTGAGCTTATTAGGCATTTTGTGAGCACCAAGCTGGCTGGAAGTGGTTTCTGCTGTTTTTTGTTTATATTTTAGATTTTTTCTGTTTTTTTACTGATATGTCATGATTGTACATATTTATGGGGTACATGTGATATTTTGATACATCCATACAATGTGTAATGATCAAACAGGGTAATTAGCATATCCATCACCTTAAACATTCATCATTTCTTGTGTTAGAAACATCACAAATCTATTTTGAAATACACAATAAATTATTGTTAACTATTGTCTTCATACTGTGCTATCGAACACTAGAACTTATTCATTCCTATGTAACCCTGTTTTTGTACGCATTGACCAACCTCTCTTCATCGCCCCCCTCTTCCCTATCTTCTCCCTTCTCTGGTGTCCATTCTACTCTTTATCTTCATGAGATCAGCCTTTTTTAGCTCCCACACATGAATGTGAACATGTGATATTTGTATAATATCCTCCAATTCCATCCATGTTGCTGCATATGACAGGATTTTCTTTCCTAGTATTCTATTGTGTATATATACTATATTTCTTCATTCATCTGTTGATGGACACTTAGGTTGCTTCCATATCTTGGCTATTGTGAATAGTGTTGTAATAAACATGGGAATGCAGATATTTCTTTGATGTACTGATTTCCTTTCTTTTGACTATATACCCAGCAGTAGGATTGCTGGACCATGTGGTAGATCTATTTTTTGTTTTGTGAGAAACCTCCATACTGTTTTCCATAATGGCTGTACTAATTTACATTTCCACCAACAGTGTATGTATGAGTGTGCATCCTTGCCAACATTTGTTATTTTTTGTCTTTTTGATAATAGCCATTTTAACTGGGGTTACATGATATCTCATTGTGGTTTTGATTTGCATTTCCCTGATGAGTGATTTTGAGCATTTTTTTATATACTTGGTCATTTGTATGACGTTGGTGAAATGTCTATTCAGAAAATTTGCCCATTTTTAAATTGGATTATTTGGTTTTTTGCTATCAAATTGAGTTCCTTATATATTCTGGTTATCAGTCCCTTGTCAGATGGGTAGTTTGCAAATATTTTCTCCCATTCTTTATGTTATCTCTTCACTCTGTTGGTTGTTTCCTTTGCTCTGCAGAAGCTTTTTAATTTGATATGATCCCATTTGTCTATTTTTGCTGTTGTTGCCTGTGCTTTTGAGATCTTGCCCCCTAAATTTTTGCCCACACCATTGTTCTAAAGCATTTCTCCAGTGTTTTCTCCTAGTAGTTTCATAGTTTCCAGTCTTAGATTTAAGTTTTTAATCCATTTTGAGTTGATTTTTATATATGGTAAGAAATAGGATCTAATTTTACTCTCCTCCATATGGATGTCCTGTTTTCCCAACACCATTTATTGAAAAGACTGTCCTTTCTCCAGTGTATGTTCTTGGCACCTTTGTTGAAAATGAGTTGGCTGTTAATGCATGGATTTATTTCTGGGTTCTCTCTTCCGTTCCACTGGTCTATATGTCTGTTTTTATGCTATCACCATGCTGTTTTGGTTACTGTAGCTTTATAGTGTATTTTGAAGTCTGGTAGTGTGATGCCTCTGGCTTTGTTCTTTTTGCTCAAGATTGTTTTTGCTATTTAGGGTCTTTTGCGGTTCCATATGAATTTTAGGATTTTTTTTCTATTTCTGTGAAGAATATCATTGGTCTTTTGATAGGAATTGCATTGAATCTGTAGATTGTTTGGAGTAGTATGGGCATGTTAACATTAATTCTTCTAATCCATGAGCATGGAATGTCTTTCCATTTTTTTGTGTGTCCTCTTCCACTTCTTTCATCAGTGTTTTATAGTTATATAGTTTATAGTAGAGATCTTTCACTTATTTGGTTAAATTTATTTCTAATTAATATTTTTTGTAGCTATTATAAATAGGATTGCGTTCTTGATTTTTTTTCAGATTGTTCACTGTTAGTGTAGAAATGCTACTGATTTTTGTATCTTGATTTTGTGTCCTGCAACTTTACTGAATTCTTTTATAAGTTCTAACCATTTTTAGGAAAAGTCTTCAGATTTTTCTAAATATAGGATTATGTTGTCTGTGAACAAGTATAACTTGACTTCTTCCATTCCAATTTGGATGCCCTTTATGGTTTCTGCTGCTTACGAAAAGGATCTCAGGATTAAGGCATCTGGTTGTCTTTTGCTATATACATAAGTACCTGTTTGGGAATTATGGTGCCAAACTATTATTTTAGAAGCTATATTTGTGTCATAACAACAGATTAGATGGCCATATCAGAGTTCATCAAGATCTAATTAACTTTTACCTTAGGCCCGGCCCAAGTTTTGAGGGTACAGTGAATTCCAGGTACCCTGTCTGGATTTGTGGATCTATGTGAAGACTTATAGAATCATAATGGCACATGAAGTTTTGTTCAATATTATCTAATTCCTCTTCATTTTAAAAATGAATCATTGAAACCAAGACAATCACTAGGTTTGTTAATAGCAGAGCCTAGGGTAGAACTGAAGTCTCCAGGTTCGCTATATCATATTTAAGTCAGGGAAAGGTTCTTGGAGAAGTGGCTTTTTAGAAACTGCAATTTAGGGTGAAGAAACATCTTATTTTTGAGAACCTTGAAAAAGACTTTACAACCCTGTGGGGTTTGTAATATTCATAGGAAAAATTATGATATCACTTAAAATAGCTTTTATGTATTCAATAAATATGTCTTTCAACATCACTTCTAATGTCAGCATAGGATTCCATACTTTGGATATATTAACACCTGTTTCTTAATAATCTGCTACTATTGTATATTTGTTTTCAGTTATTTTGTATTATTCAGTAAACAGACTCATAATTTTCAAAATAGCCAATAGGAAAGAAATGTTAATATTCCCTCAGAAATGTCCTAGGTTCATCATGATTTATATGAGAGTCACCAGTGGACATGTGGGTACTACTTTATCATGTTCCTTCCTAATCCTTCTGATGGGTCATAGGACATTTTCCCAGAGGTATATCTTACTAAAATGTTGTATGGAAATTTCTCACAGGTGATTCCTGGAGCTGCAAGATAAGGTCTCTTATGACTTCTGTCTTCCAACTTTCCCTGCTTTGGTTTCATAGTTTCTACCCTTTCCCAAGAACAGCAGAAAATGAACAAGTTCCAGGTGAGTCATTTATTTAGCCCTTACTTTGTTTCACTGTGTGTGTGTTTAATGCATTTTATGAAAGAGAACTAGTCCTTAGAACTAGAAAAGTGGAAATAGTTAAAAATCACCTTCAGGGAAAATACTGTTTGAATAAAACTGCAGTTCTCAAAGTGTGGTCAGCAGATCCCTGGGAGCCCCAAGACCCTCTCAAGAGGTCTGTGGGCTCCATATGCATAGTAGTAGCAAGTATTTGTATTGATGATATAAAAGTAATACATAGATTGCTGCCTGTTTGGCATGAATTAAGACAATGACACCAATACTAACAATATGATTTTTAAAGTATTTTATAATAAAATGTCAATGTTTGAGTAATATTTCTAAGGTGTGTACTCAGAGACAAACTCAGCAATTTTTGAGGACAGAGCGATACACATAAGAAAGGAACAGGTTATAGGTTGATTAGGTACTGACACTCCAAAAGGTAATATTTGAGGAAAGTCCTGAATTAAATGAGAGAGGGAGCAAGATATAAATCTGTGGGAAGAACATTCTAGGTAGGAGGAACAGCAAATACAAACACTTTGAGGCATGTTCTAAAAACAGTTTTGAGAAAATTGAAGCTAGGGAGAAGTGACTTAGGGAAATCCTGGTAAGAAGTAAGATCAAAGAGGAAAGGAAAGCTGGGACACATAGGACCTTGTACACTGTAGACAACTTTGATTTTATTTGTTAATTTAAAAATTAGCTAGGTGCAGTGCCTATAATCCCGGCACTGTGGGAGGCCAAGGTAGGAGGATCACTTGAGCTTAGGAATTCAAGACCAGCCTGGGCAAGACCCCATCTCTACAAAAAATTTAAAAATTAGCTAGGTGTGGTGGTATGTGTCTATAGTCCCAGCTACTTAGGAGGCTGAGGCAGGAGGATCACTTGAGCCCAGGAGTTGTAGGCTGCAGTGAGCTATGATGATGCCACTGTACTCTAGCCTAGGTGACAGAGTGAGACCTTGTCTTAAAAACATTAAAAATATTTTTTTATATAATAAAAAGAATGTATATAATATATATAACATATGTATGATTTAGGTGATATTGATAAAGCAAACACCAGTATATCCCCTATCTAGCTTAAGAAATGATAATTACTAGTACCTTTGAAGCCCCTGTGTGCCCCTTCTCAGTTTCATCTCTACTATCACCCAGAGAAAATGAATCCTGAATTCTATGATAACTATTTCCTTGCTTTTTTAAATTTAATTTTTTATAAATAAAACAACATAATTGGCAATTAATTAAACACCTAACCCTCTGTTAAGCACCTGACATTGTTTCACATAATCCTCACAACCACCTTTTGGAGTGTTATTATCACTGTGTCAAATTTCAGTGTCAACACCATCTGCTTGTCTTTCCAAACCACAGCCTTTGGGCATCTTGGTAGAGAGAAAATCTCTAGAAAGAAGGAGAAAAATGTAAGAGGAAATTCAAACAATTTAACCTATTCTATAGTTCTCCTTCAGTTGATCTTGAATGTAATTCTGACTTTTATGTGAAATTCCTCTTATCCAGAATTCACTGGAGAGTATACATGATGTTTTCCCTACATTATTCTCTATAACTAACTGCTGAATGGTCTGGAATAGTAGAAATAACTAGTTAGCCTTTTTGTTTTTTAAAGTAATTTTGAGTGCAGTTGTCACTGCTGACTCCTGGAAAAGTTTACTTGATGCAGATCCTGTAATAACTTTGTTTGTTCATAGCCATTTTGGTCAGATTAGATCTCTTTTGTGTTTTTTCTTATGTCTCTCAACTTCTATTGGAATAAATTTCTCCTTCTCAGAAACATTCTTCATAGTTACTGTTATTTTAGTGAGGATCTGCTGGTGGAAACCTTTCAGTTTGTTTATCTAAAATATTCATGAAGAACTTTTTCATGGTGTATGGAAGTCTTGGTTGAAAGTTTTCATCCTTTGAAACATTGAAAAGCATTCACTGTCTTCAACTATTGATGCTATTGAAAATTCACTTGTCAACTTGCCAGACCTTTGAGGCAAGTCTATTTAGGGCTAGTCGCTTTTAAGATATCTTTTACTCTAATGTATTTATGTGTGGATTTCTCTTTATCCCAATGAAATTTATTTGTGCTGCTTTGGGATTATTTAAGTGTTTTGAGTATTACACTGTATTTCTTTTATTGACTTTGAAGGTGTACTTTTTGTGGTGTTTGTTGATTAGCCTAGAGATTATAATATGCATAATTAAATTATCATAGCATCTTCAAATAATAATATACTTTTTCATGGACGATGTAATAAACTTTCAGTATTATCCTATTTACTTCAGTATTATCCTATTTACTTCCTTTTTCCCCTTTGTTGTCTTTTTCTCATATTTCATTTCTCATATATTTTAACCTCAAATACTTGTTAATTTTGCTGTAAACAGTTACTAATCTTTAAAAAATCTATGTGTATGTAAATAAAATAGCATACATATATATCCTTCGGAGGCTTTTTATTCCTTCCTACAGGTCTGGGATTCTCTGGTCATATCTTTTCCCTTCAGCCTAAACAGCTTATTTTTACCATTTAATGTACTCAGGACTGATGGTGACAAATTCACTTGGCTTTCCTTTCTGAAAATGTCTTTATTTCACCTTGATTTAATTTTTTTTTTTTTTTTTTTTTTTGAGACAGTGTCCTGCTCTGTTGTCAGAGCAAGAGTACAGTGGTGCTATTATATAAATAACTCTCTGCAACCTGGGCTCAAGCAATCCTCCTACCTCCGTCTCCCAAGTAGTTGGGACTAGACAAAAGGCATGTTCCACCATACTAGCTAATTTTTAAATTTTTTGTACACACAGGATCTTGCTATGTTGCCCAGGCTGGTGTCTAACTCCTGGCCTCAAGCAATCCTCCCACCGCAGCCTCCCAGAATGCTAGGATTATAAATGAACCACTGTACCTAGCCCATTTTAACCATTTTTTAAGCTTTCAATTCAGTGGCATTAAGCACATTCATATTGTTGTGTAACTGTCATCACCATCCATCTCCAATGCTTTTTTCATTTTGCAAAAATACTTGTTAATTTCTGGGTTATTTGGATGATAGCCATCCTAATGACTGTGAAGTGGTTTTGTTTTTGTTTCATGTTGTGTTTTATTTTTTAACTTTGTACTCATTAACTTCCTATACTCTTTTCCACCAGCCCTTGGCAACCACCACTCTATTTTTTGTCTGTCTATATGAATTTGATTACTCTAGCATCTCATGTAAGTGGAATCATACAGTATTTGTCCTTCTGTGACTATCTTATTTCACTTAGCATAATGTCTTCAGGTTCATCCATGTTATAACATGTGTCGCAATTCCTTTGTATTTAAGGCTGAATGATATTATATTGTTTGTATATACCACATAGTATTTATCTCTTCATCCATTGATGGACACGTGGGTTACTTTTCATCTTTTGGCCATTCTGAATAATAATGCTATGAACACGAATACAAATCTCTGTATAAGTCCTTGCTTTCAATTCTTTTGGGTATATACCCAGAAGTAGAATACTGGATCATATGGTAATTCTATGTTTATTTTTTTTTCAGGAACTGTCATACTGATCTCCATAGCGGTTGCACCATTTTACATTCCCACCAGTAATACACAAGGTTTTTAGTTTTTCCGCATCCTCACCAATACTTGTTACTTTCTGGATTTTTTGGATGATAGCCATCCTAATAAGTGTAAAGAGGTTTTGTTTTTGTTTCATGTTGTGTTTTTATTTATGTTTTAACTCACACACAGCAAAAGTTATTCTTTTGGGGTGCACATTTCATTGAATTTTGGCATACGCATAAAAGCACATAATCATTCTCATTACCATGGTCAAGCTATAGAACAGTTCTATCACCTCCCTCTTTGTAGTCCTCCCACCACTAGTTCCTGGCAATCATTGATCTATTCTTCATTCATATAATTTTGCCTTTTCCTGCAGGTCATATAAATTGAATTATATAGTATGAAATTTTTGAGACTTATTTTTCTTCATTTAGCATAATACATTTGAGATTTGATTATGTTGTTGCATGTATCAGTAGTACATTATTTTTAATTGCTAAATAGTATTCACTGTAGAATAAATAACAAATGGGATAAATAAATTGTACCCCATTTATTTATCCATTCACTGGTTGAACAAACATTGAAAACATTGTTTCTGGTTTTTTGGCAATTATGAGCAGAGCTGTTACAGATATTCATGTACTGATTTTTGTGTGAACATAGATTTAATTTCTCTTGGGTAAATGCCTAGCAATACACTTGTTGAGTCCTTGGTAAGTATTATGTTTAACTTTATAAGAAACTGCCAAACCGTTTTCCAGAGTAGCTGTACTATTGTATATTCCTACTACAATTTCGTAAAATTCCATTTGCTTCATGTTACTTGACAGCACTTAGTATTGTCAGGTTTTTTTTTAAGTCATGCTGATAAGTACATATCTGATAAGTACATGCTGATAAGTAATATCTCATTATGGTTTTAATTTGCATTTCCCTAACAACTAATGATATTGAACATTGTTTGGTGTGTTTATTTGCTGGCCATATATCTTGTTTTGTGAAGTATCTCTTCATATCTTTTGTCCATTATAAAATTCGGTTGTTTTCTTACTGTTGAGTTTTGAGAGCTCCTTTTTCTTTTTTCTTTCTTTTTGCTATATATACATTGTAGGATCTTTTTTCTTTCAATTTTTTTTTTTAATTTCAGCATACTATGGGGGAACAAATGTTTAGGTTACATATATTGCCCTTGCCCAACCAAGTCAGAGCTTCAAGTATGTCCATCACCCAGATGGTTCACACTGCACTCATTATGTATGTATATACCAATGCCCTCCATCCCCCTCCCATGTGCCCAATGCCCAATAAATGTTATTACTACATAGGAGCTTAAGTATTCATCACTTACTACCAATTTGATGGTGAGTACATGTAGTGCTTGTTTTACCATTCTTGGGATGCTTCACTTAGTAGAATCAGTTGTAGCTCTATCTAGGAAAATAAAAGAGGTGCTATATCACCATTGTTTCTTAGAGCTGAATGGTACTCCATGGTATACATATACCACATTTTATTAATCCACTTATGTATTGATGGGCACTTGAGTTGTTTCCACAGTTTTGCAATTGTGAATCGTGCTGCTGTAAACATTCGAGTGCAAATGTCTTCTTTATAGAGTGTCTTTTGTTCTTTTGGGTAGATGCCCAGTAGTGGGATTGCTGGATCAAATGGTAGATCCACTTATATCGCTTTAAGATATTTCCATATTGCTTTCCACACAGGTTGAACTAGTTTGCAGTCCCACTAGCAGTGTCTGAGTGTTCCTATCTCTTCACATCCACGCCAACATTTATTGTTTTGGGACTTTTTGATAAAGGCTATTCTTACTGGAGATAAGTGATATCTCATTGTGGTTTTGATTTGCATTTCTCTGATGTTTAGAGATGTTGAGCATCTTTTCATATGTTTGTTGGCCATTATTCTGTCTTCTTTTGAGAAGTTTCTGTTCATGTCCTTAGTCCACTTTTTGATAGGGTTGTTTGCTTTTTTTTCTTGCTAATTTTCCTGAGTTCTAAATAAATTCTAGTTATCAGCCCCTTATTGGATGTGTAGCATGTGAAAATTTTGTCCCATTCTGTAGGTTGTCTGTTTGCTCTCATGACAGTTTCTTTGGCTATCTAGAAGCTTTTTAATCAGGTCCCATTTATTTTTGTTGTTGCTGTGATTGCCTTTGGGGTCTTCTTCATAAATTCTTTGCCTAGGCCAATGTCTAGAAGAGTATTTCCAATGTTTTCCTCTAGGATGCTGATAGTTTGACACCTTAGGTTTAAGTCTGTTACCCAGTGCGAGTTGATTTTTGTAAGAGGTAAAAGGTGTGGATCCTGTTTCAGTCTTCTACATGTGGCTATCCAGTTTTCCCAGCACCATTTATTGAATAAGGATCCTTTTCCCCAGTGGATGTTTTTGTCTGCTTTGTCAAAGATTAGATGGCTATATGAGGATGGATTTATATCTGGGTTCTCTGTCCTGTTCCACTGGTCCATGTCCCTGTTCTTGTGCCAGTCACAAGCTGTTTTAATTATTATAGCCTTATAGTTTGAAGTCTGGTAAATTGATGCCTCCCAATTTGTTTTTATTGCCTAGAATTGCTTTTCCTATATAGGGTCTTCTCTGGTTCTATACAAAGTATAAAATTGTTTGTTCTATATCTGTGAAAAATGATGATGGTATTTTAATAGGGACTGCATTGAGTCTGTTGATCACTTTGGGTAGTATAGACATTTTAACAATGTTGATTCTGCCGACCCAGGAGCATGGTATGGTCTTCCACCTGTTCAGTGGAAATATCATCCACTGATATTTCCTTCTTCAGGGTTTCATAGTTCTCCCTGTAGAGGTCTCTTACCTCCTTAATTAAATATATTCCTAGGTACTTTATTTTCTTTGTTGTTATTTTGAACAGAATTGAGTGTTTGATTTGGTTCTCTCTTTGACTGATTTTGGCATATATGAATGCCTCTGATTTGTGTGTATTGATTTTGTACCCTGAGACTTTACTGAATTCATTTATCAATTCAAGGAGTCTCATAGTTGACTCCTTGGGGTTTTCTAAATATAATATCATATCATCAACAAAGAGTGAGAGTTTGTTCTCTTCTGCTCCTCTCTGGACACCCTTAATTCTGCTCTCTTGTCTGATTGCTATAGCAAAGACTTGCAGCACTATGTTGAACAGAACTGGAGATAGTGGGCAACCTTGCCTTGTTCCAGATCTAAGTGGGAATGCTTTTAATTTTTCCCCATTCAGTATGATGATGGCTGTGGGTTTGTCATATATCGCTTGAATCATTTTTAGCCCTGTCTATGCCTATTTTGTTAAGTGTTCTTATTATAAAAGGGTATTGAATGTTGTCTAATGCTTTTTCTACGTCTATTGAGAGGATCATGTGGTCTTGTTTTTGCTTCTGTTTATATGGTGAATTACATTTATAGATTTGCATATGTTGAACTATCCCTGCATCTCTGGGATGGAGCCCACTTGGTTGTGATGGATTATTTTCTTGATAAGCACCTGGATTCCGTTAGCAAGGATTTTATTGAGAATTTTTGCATCTATATTCATAAGGGATATTGATCTATAGTTTTCTTTTTTTGTTGCATCCTTTCCTTGTTTTTGGTATCAGTGTGATGTTGGCTTCATAAAATGTTTTGGGGAGGATTCCATCTTTCTCGATGTTGTGGAATCATTTCTGCAGGATAGGCACCAGTTCTTCTTTGTAGGTGTGGTAAAATTTGGTTGTGAAACCATCTGGTCTGGGACTTTTCTTTTTAGGAAGGTGTTTTGTTGCTGTTTCAATTTCAGTACTTGATATTGGTCTGTTCAGGAATTCTATTTCTTCCTGGTTGAGCCTAGGGAGGCTGTGTGTTTCTTAGGATTTGTCCATTCCCTCCACATTTTCCAGTTTGTGTGCATAAAGGTTTTGAAGTATTCATAAATTATATCTTGTATCTCTGTGGCATCAGTTGTAATTTCTCCTTTATTGTTCCTGATGGAGTTTATTAGAGATTTTTCTTTTTTGCTTTTCATTAGTCTAGCCAGAGGCTTTTCAATTTTGTTTATTTTTTCAAAGAACCAACTTTTGTTTTATTAATCTTCCCTATAGTTTCCCTGTTGTCAGTTTCATTTAGTTGATCTTAATGATTTCACCACTTCTGCTGGGTTTGGTGTTGGTCTGTTCTTTTTCTAGCTCTTTCAGTTGATTTGTTAGGTTGTCTATTTGTGATATTTTTGACTCTTACATATAGGAATTTATGGAAATAAACTTTCCTCTCAGGACTGCTTTAGCTGTGTCCCACAGGTTTTGATAATTTGTATCTCCTTTGTCATTTAATTAAAATAATCTTTTGATTTCCATCTTGATTTCCTCATTTATGAAGTGATCGTTCAGCAGAAGGTTGTTTAGTTTCCACGACTTTGTGTAGAAATGAGAGTTCCTGTTAGAGTTGATTTCTACTTTTATTCCACTGTGATCTGAAAAGATACATGGTATAATTTATATTTTTTAAAATTTTTTGAGACATGCTTTGTGGCCTAGGATATGGTCAGTCTTAGAGAATGTCCCATGAGATGATAAGAAGAACATATGTTCAGTGGTTTGGGGGTAGAATGTCCTGTAAATGTCAGTCAGGCCCATTGGTTCTAGAGTTCTGTTTAAGTCCATTATTTCTTTGTTAATTTTCTGTTTGGAGGATCTGTCCTGTGCTGTCAGCAGGATTTTAAAGTCTCTGGCTATTATGGTGTTGTTGTTTATCAATTTTTTAGATCAAGTAGAGTTTGTTTTATGAATCTGGGTGGACGTAAGTTGAATGCATACATATTTAGAATTGTTATGTCTTCTTGTTGAACTGTACCCTTCACCATTATATAGTCACCTTCTTTGTCTTTTTATTACTTTTATTGATTTAAAAACTAAGTTATCTGACATCAAAACTGCCACGTCAGCCTTCTTTTGGCTTCTGTTTGCTTGAAATATTGTTCTCCACCCCCTTACCTTTAGTCTAAATGCATCCTTGCAGGTTAGATGTGTTTCCTGAAGACAGCAGATACTTGGCTTGTATTTTTATATCCATTCGGCCAGCCTATGTCTCTTGAGTGGGGAGTTCAAGCCATTCACATTTATTGAGAGAACTAATGGGTGAGGCAAATTTCTGTTCATTCTTTTGGGTTGAATTTTGTTGCTTTGTTTTCTCTCTTGAGACAGTGTGGTATCTGGCCTTTGATCTTTAGCTTTTGAGTGGTTTTACATTCATGAGTGTTTATTGTGCTGATCCGTGGGTAACACTATTTTGAGTACTTCTTGCAGGGCTGGTCTTGTCTTGGTGAATTCCTTCAGTATTTGCTTATCTGAGAATGTGTTTATTTCTCCTTCGTATACGAAAGTTAGTTTTGCAGGGTACAAGATTCTAGGCTGGTCATTATTCTGTTTCAGAAGAGTAAGAATGGGGCCCCAATCTCTCCTTCCCAGTAAGGTTTCAATAAAGAAGTCTGGTGTTATTCGGATTGGCTTTCCTCTGTATGTTACTTGCTTCTTTCACCTTACAGCTCATAGAAGGGCCCCTTTAGTTGATATGTTGGTCAGTCTGATGACTACATGTCATGGTGTCTTCCTGTTTTCATTGTATCTCCCAGGAGTCCTTTGAGCTTCTTGTACTTGGATATCTAGATTTTTAGTGAGGCCTGGGAAATTTTCCTCTATTATATCTTCAAATAGCTTATCCCATCCTTGCGTGTTTTTTTCTTCCCATTCCAGAATACCCATAACCTTCACACTAGGTTGCTTCACATAATCCTACATTTCTTGTAGGCTTTGTTCTTTTCTCTTTTTTTCTGCTGTATCTCAGTGATTGACTTATTTAATTGGAAGGTGTTATCTTCAATCTCTGAGATTCTTTCTTCTATTTGATCTACCCTGTTCTTGAGGCCTTCCGCTGTGTCTTGTAGTTCCCTGAATAGATTCTTCATTTCCAAGAGTTTGGTTTGATTTTTCTTTAATATTTCAATTTCTTTAGTTAATTTTTCTTTCCAGGTCCTGGATTTTTTTGTGTGTGGTTTCTTTGTGTTGGTTATCCATTTTTTCTTTCATGTCATTGAGTTTTCTTACAATCCATGTTTGAAATTCTTTTGTCATTTTGGTGTTCTGATTTTGGTTGATATCCATTTCTAGAGAGCTGGTGTTCCTCTTTGGGGGTGTGCTTTCCGTTCGAGTCTTCATGCTTCCAGAGTTCTTTCGCTGATTTCTTTCCCTCTGGATCAGTTGTTACTTCTTATCTTTAGATTTTTGTTTGGATAATGACTCGCCCTGTTTAGTCTCTGAGCCAGTAGGTGGTGTTTTTGCATGAGATTCAACCACACCCTGTATGATGAGTCAGTAGGTGCAGTAAAAGTGTGTGCAGAATGACCTCCGTGTCAGTAGATGGCACTTGCTGGGAGGAGCAGGCTACCGTGTTGTTTTGGGGTCCTGTAACCAGCTCTTCTTCCTCTTCAGAGGCACTCTTGTGCCTCACGTGGTGAATGGTGCCCTAGGACTACCACGTGTGTCCTTCTTCTCTACCTCAGTGAGGGCAGGTCTAGGAGTGAGTCTGGGCAGAGCTGGGTTGGGTGAGCCTGCTGTCAAGCACCACAGATGCTGTTAGCAGGGGTCAAAGGTCTGTTCTCTGCTTCTTGGCAAAACTGTCAGGGAGGGGCTGCAATGCCCCCATTCAGCCAAAAAGTGTCCATGTGGGGGTGGGGCTGTCTGAGACCTGCAGTCTGGGGCAGGCCTTGCTCCTTTCCATCCTCCCCCATTCCACAGCTTCTCCTGTGCCTCTTCCAGCAGGCAGGATCTCAGGCCAGCAGGTCTCCCCTGGCTGTGACGCAGGCCGTGAGATTCCCCGCGCAGGATCGTAGCCTGGGCTGGGCTCACGGCCTTCCTGTGGGAGGAGAGTTGCTTCTCAATCACATTCATCCCCCGGTGAAGGCACACACACCTCAGTAGGCTTATTCACAAATATCCCTTCTGTGCTCAGGGCAATGTGAGACCTGGGTGCACAGGATCTGGTATGCAGGCCTGTTCCCTGGGCCCAGGAATTCAATCCCTGACCCTACCAGGGAGAGGAGTGCTGGTCCTAAGTCACTCACAGGGTGCCCAAGCTGGGTCAATGTCTCTCAGCCTCAGGCTGCCCTGTTCTCCCGGAGTCACCAGGCCAGCAGCACCTGGGAGGGCTGGCAGGTAGGGAGCTTACTGTCTGAGTACCTCTCAGTCAGCTATAGGGCCCCAAAAGGAAAGGTCTCATTCCCTGGAGATGCTTCCGGCTGGTGGCTAAATTGTCTCTCTCGGCAGCCCGGATAGGGAAGGGGGGGGGAATATAGCAATATGGTGCCTGCTGGGTGGCTCCGGACCGTGCACAGGGAGGTGCCCCAAGGGAGTTGGGAGCCTGGTGCCATGTCCACAACAGGCTAACCACTCACTGGCAGTGGCCATCTCTGGGCTGGTGTCCGCAGGTCTCTCCAACTGCTGGGGAGCCCACCAGCAGTCGAGATGCAAGGGAGGGGAAAGTTAACCACCCCTCCTACCCTTGCCACTGGTCTCCAAGCTTCTCAGGAGGTCTCTTCTTCCATTTCTCCTCCGCAGCCTCCTCCCATGGGGTCTCCCCTAGTCTCAGGTACCCCTCCTTCTGACCCTCGTCTGATGTATGCTTGTCTGCTTGCTTATTTCTTCTACTTTCTTCTAAAATCTGTCTTTTGTGCAGAGGCACTCTGGCTGGCGGTTTTTCTCATCCGCCATCTTGCTCCACCCCTCTGTGTGTTTCATTTTGAGGTGATTTTTAATTGGAAAGCAATGTGTCTATGTGTATATTTATATTATCTTAATATATATTGGCTTAACAGGGATATGGGTAAATAATTACAGGTATGTGTAAACAAATGGGTTAGTATACTTACATACAAGTATTTACTATCTGTGCTTAGAAGGCCTAGATGCTGTAGAGCTAAAGAAAGGAACTGAGGCAAAATTAATATACAGAGTTTATTTGGGCCAAGGTTGAGGACTAGCACCCAGGACACACTCCAAGTTTCCTTGGGGAGTGCTCTCTTCAGCCTTTGTTACAAGCAGGTTTTTAAAGACAAAGGGGACTAGAAGTGGGCAGCTAGAAAGTTATTTGACAGGAATTCTTCCTGATAACTAATCACTCATTGATTAGCTGTTGGCTATACATTGTAGAACTATAGGGTATGAGTTATGGTGTCTTGCATATGGCATTTAAGGCTACTTGGTCTTAGTCTAGAGCCATATAGCAAGTGGCTTCAAGAGGTAATAATTTAGCTCAAGGGAAGAGTGAGACATGACTGCTCTTGCATTTCAGTGCCTCTCTGGGCCTGATAATTAAAGGGGGCTCTGATTCCTCAGATAAAAAGTTTCTTTTCTTTCTCAAAGAAACATCCTAGTATCTCAGCATCCAGATCTTGGATACTATTCTCCAGTGAAACAAACTAGAACTTTGTGGAGAATTGCTTGATTATAGGACCCAGGCAAGGGAAATTCAAAATAAGCTCAGACCATTTTGTGGTATCAGAAAGTAAGAAAGGGCTTTACAAAATGACGGAGACATGTTAAATATTAATAGACATAGGAGATGACCTGAAATAGCTCCTAATGGGCAAAGCTGGAATGATTTGAGCAACAAAACAAATAACACAGTATTGGATTCTTACTTAAAGCACAAAAACACGAGGCCATATTGATAAAAATAAACAGTTGAATAAATCAATAAATGGGTAGAAGAGACAACTCTTCTGTATGAATTCCAAATAATATGTGTAAATACTGTCCCCTCTGTGTGGTGGAGCTTATTCCCTTTCTCTTTGAATATGGACTGGACTTTGATTTGCTTTTAACCACTTTGGTACGGAGCTCATCGGCCATGAAACCTTGCCCACAGCTGGCACTCATAGTCTGCACGATAGTTTGTGCTGTGCATTGATGATGAATCCGTTTTGCTCTTGTGTGTTGAGGAAAGCTTGAAAGCACTGAAAGCTTATTTTACTTTACAGGCAACTTTACTTGTAAATCAGAATAGGTAACATATACATATATGTCTTTATTACGTTGTTTTTAAATGTTCACAATTTTATTTTGATAAATGAAAAATTAGAAAAGTCAAGTTTTGTTATGAACGCCAAAGTTGACGCTTGGCTGTGTGCGTTCATCTGTGGCTATTGACTATGGTCAATGCTTGTACCAAAGTGGTTAAAGAATAAAGTAAGAAAAAGAAAAATAGTTATTTTACAGTGTAGAAAACTAGCAAACACTACTTGTGATATTATTATACATATATTTTGATTTTTCTCTCCCTGACTCTCGACTCTCAGCTTCTATAGACCTTTTCATTTCATAAGTGACTAGAGCAATAAGAATATCTTTTATTAAATTATTTGGTCTTTTTTCTTGATTCTTGAAAGTAGCTCTTAAATGACAAAGGTGAAAGACAGTCGTTTGTTATTAATGACAAGTTCTTTCAAACACACCTGAGCTTATGCTAATGAGTCTATTTTTGGAAAGTCCTTGTATACCAAGGGATGGGGACTGGTTGCCAGGGGAACCAGCCACAAGCTCAGAGGGTTGGTCCTTTCAGCCCCACCCCCAACCTCTAGGAAGGGAGGAGGGGGCTAAAGGTTAAGTTGATCACCAGTGGCCAGTGGTTTAATCAATCATGCCTACTTAATGAAGCTTATATAAAAAATCAAAAAGAGATAGGATTCAGGGAGCTTGCAGATAGTTGAACACTTGGTGGTTTACACATCCATGAACTGGGAGGATGTCACAATCCAGCTCCACAGGGACAGAAGTTCCTGTGCTTGGGACCTTTGCAGACTTTGCCTTATGTATGTCTTCATCTTTATTTGTATCCTTTAAAATATCCTTTGTAATAAACTGCTAAACCTAAGTAACTGTTTCCCTGAGTTCTGTGAGCTGCTCCAGCAATTAATCTAATCCAAGGAGAGGGCTGTGGGAACTCTGATTTATTGAGTTGGTCAGAAGCACAGACAAAAAACCCCCCAAAACCAAAAAATAACCTTGGGCTTGTGATTGGCATCAGAAGTGGAGCTTAGTCTTGTGGGACTGCGTCTTCAACTTGTGGGGTATAACACTGTCTCCCAGTAGATAGAGTCAAAATTGAATTGAATCAGATGACACTCAGATGGGATCCACTGCAGAATTGATTGTTTTCTTGGTTTGCAGGAAATAACCCCACACATTTGGTCACAGAAGTATTCTGTATTGATTATTGTAGGGTGAAAGCAGAGGAAAAATGGTTTGTTTGTTTTTTTTACTCATTTGGTGTCAGTGACACAAGATTTCCTAGAACACCCCTAGCTCACAGAAACATGTGATTAGGGAAGAGAAAGGGTTAAAGGATGGGGGATGAGGAACCTTTTGCTCTTTGGATGGCCCCCTAGACACTCATAATATGAAACTGCACCTGCTCTGCATTCAGCGACTAAAGGTAAAAGTTATCAATGGAATTTAGAGATGGTGGTAGATCCAATTCCAGAGGAGTTGGCTCATTGGATACTTAAGGAAATGCAAAATAATAAGAATCATGATAGACATAATCTCTTGGTAATTGCTATCTATAAAATGAAAGTAAAAGAGCAGTGCTGGGCTGGGCCTTAAGGCTCTACCAAGTTCAGATGTGGGTCTGTCTGAGCTCAGGCCACTAGCCTCAAAGCCACCCACAAAGGGGAAGATTATGTCAGGACAATAGGAAGTACCTCTGCAACCTTTGGTCACCAAGAAAGTAGTCAATGTTGGGGGAGGGAAAAACCAAGAAACTACTGAGATCAGGAGGTATAATGTGAAGGAATTTTCTCATTTTGTGGATTGGTATCATCAGCTTCCTAAGGAGCGTTTACTAAAATGGATTGTTAGGATAACTCATTTAGGAGAGTATCTTTGGTTTTAAATGCTGCAGAATGGAAGAACATGTTTGAAGTGATGCAGGATCCACAGCTTACTCTTTAACAGTTGGAGATGACTATACACGATCTAGACACATGGAAGGTTCTTCCCGAGGGAATGGCCATCCTGGGGGACTATCAATAAAAACCACTTTAAAGTGTGTTTATCCTGAGAAAGGGAACTGCCCAACTCTCCCTATAAATGCTAAGTGGAGGACCCCAGAGGAAGCAGCTGACCTGCTTCGTATGCAACCAGTGTGGCACTGGCTTCATGATGACTGGGATATTTACCTGCTAAATATGCCCATTACCCAGGTTATGGTAAATGCTGTGGTTAAGGGTGTCCCTTCTGCACTAAGGCAGACATTACTTGAAACCTTACTTGATTTGCTGTCTTGATTTCCCTGTATTGGTCTTACTGATACCATGGATATTAAACTGGTTAAAAAGAAAATGGGGAGAGAGGCAGAGGGGCGAATCAGGGAACTTTGGTTATTAAAAAATGGAATGAATGTGGGAAATGTTGATGGGGCTGAAACTAAGGTATTGATACAACACCTTGGGACCCCCCCTCCATTACTAACCACTGACCTTAAAATGCCCCAAGTAAGTTTGCTCCATTATCCTAGTCTGGAGGAATTTAAGAAGTCAGAAGGCAAAGATTACATGAGAAACTCCACCTGGAATCACCTTGGAGGATGGTTACACTGATTAATCTGGGTAATGATTGACAGGTCAGGGTCTCCTGGTCCAACCCCCCACAATATTCCCCAGTCCCCCCACCTCCACTGGGGACCTGAGGCCATTTATATACGTGTAGGTAAAATGGCCACATAGGGGACAAGAAACCTTTTTGATACTCCTTGACACAGGAGCCTAATGCACTGTGATTCTGAAGCCAAATCTTAATGTTGGCTAAGGTTAGACTGGGAGGATATGGACTTATAGCAGTTGATGGGACTAAGGTGAAGGTTTGGATGAAAATTCGGATTTTTAAACAAACTTTATATGAAGTGGTCCCGTCTCCTTTATATTATAATCTGATTGTATTATTGGGATGGGTATCACATCTCCTTTATATTATAATCTCCTGATTGTATTATTGGGATGGGTATTATATCTACCTGGGAATCACTTCCTCTACCTAATACTGTAAAACAGAAGGCATGTAAGTCCACCCTCAGGCCAGTCTTGAATGGGCATGCTAAATAGGAACCACTAGAACTGCCTGAACCCACATAGGTAGTTAATTTAAAACAATATAGAATGCCTGGAGGACAGAAAGAGGTTACCATTTTAATCAATGACATGCTAGAAGCTGGAGTGCTGGTACCAAATAAAGTCTGTACAGTAATCCTGTGTGACTAGTGAGAAAGGTGGATGGCTTCTAACAGTAGTCTGTTGAGGCTTGAATGAAGTTGTATTGCCCAGAGGCTCAGCAGTCCCAGACATGGATTCAGCCATACAGAATATACAACAGGACAAAGGAGACTGGTACTCAGTGATTGACCTTCAAATACCTTCTTCTCTATCTCAATTTCAGAAAAGAGCTAACCACAGTTTGCTTTCACATGGGAAGGGTCTCAGTTTACAGTTTGCTGGGTTATGTTGTTACAGCACAGCTGACTGAGAACAAACCGAATGGCACCAAAAGGGTGGAGAGAACCAGGTTTATTTACTCCTGCGGGCCCAGAGGGGGATTGCTACCAAACTGAGCCCTGAACAGAGTGTATACATTTCATTTTAGGGAGGGTGTAGGGTACAGTTACAGTGTGGTTATCTTTAGTGGGGCAGGGTCTCGAGTGACCCCAGTTCCTGGTATAGAGTTTCTATGGAATTTCTTCCTGTCTTGTCTTACCGTTGATAAGGGAAACTTCTGTCTGTTACTTGGTGCATCAAGCACCAGAGACCCCCACCACTCATGGAAGACCCACATCAGCATAATACTAACCTGTTTCCTGGCCTGCCAACTAGTCAGTCTATCGCCTGGCATCAGCATAACACTAAATCTATTGCCTGACGCATCAACATAATGTTAACCTATTGAGTGACACATCAACTAACCTACACATGGTACCCCACCCCTTGGACCACCCAACTTAATAAAAGTGGGAAAAATCAGGTAGATGGTGCTTAGAATTTGGTGGTGAGGCCCCTCTGAGCCCGCTGGCGAAATAAACTTTGATTTTCCGACTCTCCGTGTGCTGCTTGGTTCATCCTTGGGACCACTGCTGTAACACTTGCTATAACATTTTGGTTCCCTGACTGGGAAAACCGACCGTGCTGGCCCCTTTAAGTCACCGGTTCAAGGCTGGCGCAGCGACTGGCGGGACCTCAGCGACAGAAGTGAACCAGCACCAACCGTCAGCAGCAGAGTCCCAGACTCGCCTGGACATGCTGGAGGGAAGGACAAGTCAAATCAAGTCTGGAGGCATTGGACCAGGTAAGGTCCCGGGACCTGTCCAAGTCAGGCCCGTCAGCTGATGGAAGAGGAGCTTGATCACCTCCTGAGTGCAGGGAATCCCAGGGTGGGAATGTGTAACCTCTGCCTGTCTGAGTGAGTGAGTGAAGAGTGACTGTGGTTCCACGGCTACAGAACCTGTGATTCTGTTTGGCATAACGGTGATTCACTCCCGCAAAGGGAGCGACCTGGCCCGGGGTTTATGCAGGTACACATTAGCCAAGACGTGCCTATGTTCCCACAAGGGACACAGCCAGGCAGACACCTGAGAGAAACCCTTCCCCTTTGTCTGTTAAGTTGTGACACCATTCAGGGGTCTGGGATGGGTAATGTAGAATCTAAGCCTACAGTCCTTAATGCATGTTAAAGAAATTTAATAAGGGTTTCATGGGAGATCACGGTGTCACACTGAATCCCAGTAGACTTAGGGCCCTCTGTGAACAGGAACGGACCATATTCGGGTTTGACTGGCCCGCAACAGGACCCTTAGACCTCCCTACAGTGCCAGTAGTTTGGAGAATTGTGACTGGGACTCCCGGCCACCCTGACCAATTTCCTTACATAGATTCATGGCTAGAGATTGCTCAGACCAGGCCCCTTGGGGTCCGGTTCTGTGCTAATAAGGGACAGAGCAGGATTTTTGTGGCCCAAAGGACCAGAGACTCCAAACTGTCCAAACCCATCTATCAGGAAGCTTCTAAAGAGGATCCACCACCTCCCTACAACCCTACCATGACACCTCATGAAGTACCTCCGAATCCACCAGACACCCCACCACTGTCAGTCTCCCCACCACCAGTTCCAGACCAACCAGGTGCCAACACTCCCATCACTCACTGGCTGCGGTCAGATCAGGCCCCAACTTCAGCTCTCCAGATGCCCCTGCATGAGGTGCGAGGTCCAATGCAGGTTACAGACAATGGGTTCGTTTAGCCAGGTCAACCAGTCCTGTATTACCAGCCCTTCTCCACCACTGACCTTCTGAACTGGAAGCACCACACCCCGCCATACTCTGAGTAACCTCAGGCCCTCGTTGACCTTCTGGAATCCATCTTCCAGACCCACTATCCCACTTGGGAAGACTGCTGCTAGCTCCTTTTGACCCTTTTTAACACAGAAGAACAATGGATTGTAGCTGAGACCTGGAGGTGGCTCCTGGACAAGGCTTCAGTAGGGACCTTGGACGTGGAGCAGTGGGCACAGAGAGCAGCACCCGAGACCAACCTGGATTGGGATTTCAACTCCCTGAGCAGATGAGAGGCACTCGGAAGGTATCGGGAAGCTCTCCTCCACGGGGTCTGCGAGGGAGCCAGAAAACCAATCAACATGAGCAAAGTCGCTCTGATCACCCAGAAGCCGGAGGAATCGCTGAGCGCGTTTGTGAGGCCTACGGAGTCTACACACCCTTCTACCCAAGAGGTGGACGAAAATCAGCGGATATTGAAAGCTGCGTTTGTTAGGCAGTCCTATCCCAGCAGTTCTATCCTGACATCCGATGGAAGCTCCAGAAACTTGATGGGTTTGCAGGAATGAACATCACGCAGCTGTTGGAAGTGGCCCAGAAGTCCTACGTTAATTGAGACCAGACTGCCCAGAGGGTCAGTGACAAGAGAATGAAACAGAAATCTGCTCACCTGGCCGCTGCCCTTGGAAGACCTGACCCAGCCAAGAGACCTGGCCCACCACGGGAAGGAGGACCCAGGAGACGAGGGACCCTGAAGCCTGACCAGTGTGCCTGTTGTAAGGAGTTTGGTCACTGGAAGCATGAATGCCCCAACAAAAAAACTACCCACCACCAAACAGGAACCTGCCCAGGGGCTTCCAGCAGGAGCCAGAGACCCAGGACCTCATCCGTCTCACTGGGGTCAACTCAGAATAGGACTGACCAGGTTCCCTGACTCTTGGCCTCCTGGAGCCTATGGTCAGAATGGAGGAGCCACAAGAACTTGAGTAGCTCGGCCCATCTGCTTATCCCAAATATGCCAGATGAGGGGGCTACTAGATAAGACTTGAATTCCTATAATATTGGACTGCCCTGTTCTCCTCCTAGGTTGAGATCTCCTGAGCAAACTGCAAGCCCAGATCACCTTCCACCTGGAAGGGACCTCGAGCCTCATGCTCAGAGCCCCAGAGACTCTCATAATGGCAGTCACTCTGCCCCAGGAATCAGAATGGAAGCTATAAGATGAGGCCAAAGAGCAACAGAACCCGCCTGACTTCCGGCAGGATTTTCTGTTGTCAAAAAGCCCAGTGGAGGTGGATACTGGCCTGTCCAAGACCTGCAACTGATTAGTGAGGCCACAGTGACTCTCCACCCAGTGGTACTGAATCCATACACCCTCCTGGGCCTCATTCCACCTGATGCTGCCTGGCTCTCCTGCCTGGACTTGAAGGATGCTTTCTTCTGCCTGAGGCTTGCTCCGAAGAGCCAGCCCCTGTTCGCCTTCGAGTGAAAGGATCCTCAGACTAGAAGGAGAACCCAGCTCACCTGGACACAGCCACCACAGGGATTTAAAATTCACCAACTCTATTTGGGGAGGCCCCAGCTACTGACCTCATCTCCTTTACACAAGAAGAAACCCACTGCACACTTCTACAGTATATCAGTGACCTCTTAGCAAGCCCAGTCAGAGAAGACTGCCACCGGGGAACCTGGTGCCTGCTCCAGCTGCTCACTGACACAGGATACAAAGTCTCCTGGAAGAAGGCACAGATCTGCAGGCAACAGGTGAAGTACCTGGGTTTCCACATCACTCAGGGATGCCGGACAATGGGACATGAGTGTAAGAATGCCATCTGTACAATTCCCAGGCCTACCAGTCAGAGACAACTCAGAGAATTCCTCGGAGTGGCCGGATCCTGCTGCATCTGGACCCCAAGTTTCTCCCTAAAGGCCAGTCCTCTGTACAAGGTCCTACATGGGCCTGAAGACAAAGAATTGGAATGGGCCAAGAGTCAGGAAAGGGCTTTACAAGAAATAAAAGACTTACTAAAAGAGCTCCTGCCCTAGGGCTACCTGACCTCACCAAAGACTTCAACCTGTTTGTACACAAGAAGAAACAAGTGGCTGTGGGGGTTTTGACTCAAACTGTGGGCCTGTAGCAGAGACCAGTGGCTTGCTTGTCAAAACAATTGGAGCCAGTAGTGGCAGGATGGCCACCTTGCCTCCGCACTCTGGCAGCCACCATCCTGCTAGTCAGGGAAGCAGAGAAACTCACACTGGGACAAAACCTCCATGTGCGAGTCCCTCATTCAGTAATATCTCTAATGAACACCTCAGGGCACCGGTTGCTCTCAAGCAACTGGTTAGCGCAATACCAGGGACTGCTGTGCGAAAATCTCCAGGTCACCCTGGAGACTGTGCAGACCTTGAATTCCGCCACCCTCCTACCTACCGAGCCAGGTCCCTGGGACCATGATTGCACCAAGGTGGTAGAGGAGGTCTGTGCCAGCTGGCCAGATCTGAAAGACAGTCCGCTACTGGCACTGGACTTAGAACTCTACACAGATGGCAGTAGTTTTGTCCAGAATGGGGAACAACTGGCAGGCTTCGCAGTCACCACAGTTGATGAGGTCATCATGTCAGCTCCCTTGCCCCAAGGGCGGTAGGCACAAAGCTTAGAGCTATGAGCCCTCATCCAAGCCCTCAGGCATGCCCGGGGTAAGAAGGCAAACATATACACAGACTCTAAATATGCCTTTGCCATAATACATATCCACTGGGTAATATACAAGGAGAAGGGACTGCTGACTGCAGGAGGAAAGGAGATCAAAAATAGGGATGAAATCCTCCAACTACTGGAGGCAGTTTGGGAGCCAAAATAAATTGCAGTCATCCACTGTCGAGGGCACCAAAAGAGCACAGATCCAATTGCCACCAGCAATTGCCTGGCAGATGAAGCTTCACTGCAGAGGTCATACAAACCCTCACCAAGGCACTAGGACTCAAATAAAAACTCCATACAGCCTACAGGCCACAGAGCTCAGGGAAAATAGCACGAACCGTACCCTCAAGACCACTTTAGCAAAGCTATGTCAGGAAACACAATTACCCTGGGTAGACATGCTAAACCTAGCCTGTTCAGAATGAGGTGCACACCGGGGCCTACAGGATATTTACCCTTTGAAATCCTGTTCGTTAGACCTCCCCTACTCATCAAGTGATTAAGGGGAGACATTAGACAACTAGGGGAATTGAATATAGACGCACACCTCCATGCCTTAGCCAATACTATGCACCATATCCACCATACTATCCTAGAAAAACTCCTATCACCCTGGGTTTCCCTGTCCGCCCCCACCAACCAGGGGATCTAGTCTGGGTAAAGGACTGGAAAAGAACAACCTTAGAGCTCACTTGGAAGGATCCTCACGCTGTGATACTGGTTACTCCCATTGCTGTTAAAGTTTCAGGTATCACCCCATGGATCCATCACTCCCGGGTGAAAAAGGCTGAACCAGACAACGAAACTGATCTCTGGACTGTGCATCAGGACTAGCAGAACCCACTAAAGATCCAGCTTAACCATCTCCCAACAAGGACAGCCACACCCAGGACTAAACAGGAGTAAATGGGACAGCTGGCCCTGGCCCTCATTGGGGTTGTAGTGACTTTACTGGGGATTGGACTCTTCTCAGTAGCTCTGGGAGATTGGACTGTACTGCAGAGGGCATCTCTAACTGTGGTATTTTGGCTCGTTATAGGAGGTCTACTCATGCCTCAGTCCCTACCCTCCTCCTGGTTGGGGCACTTGCCCTGACAACTGTGGCAGAGAAACACTGCCCTGAGGCTTGTTATGCTAGGATTTAGATTCCCCCCACTAATGGGATTACTGGACGCTTCTGGACCATGGGAAGTTTCACAGTCTGCACCTACATGCCAAAGACATGTTATAGTCCGGCTCAGGTGTGCCAGTGGGAAAGAAATACTGGACTGGCACCATTACAGGCCCCTGCATATTGAGTGTGATTATAAAATTCATAGACAACTGTAACCTGGAGAGCAACAGCTCACATATGGCCTTACCAGGCTATCACTCACTGGGAAATGACGCACAGTAGACATATAAGGGCATCAAAGGGGGGAATGATAAGGGAAGCCTCCATCTGTTACTTGGTGCATCAGGCACCAGAGACCCCCGCCACTCACAGAAGACCCACATGAGCATAATACTAACCTGTTTCCTGCCCCGTCAACTAGTCTATTGCCTGGCATCAGCATAACACTAAGTCTATTGCCTCAACATAATGTTAACCTATTGAGTGACACATCAACTAACCTACACCTGGCACCCCACCCCTCAGACCACCCCAACTTAATAAAAGTGGGGAAAATCAGGTAGATGGTGCTCAGAATTTGGTGGCGAGGCCCCTCTGAGCCCACTGGCAAAATAAATTTTGATTTTCCAACTCTCCATGTGCCGCTCAGTTTGTCCTCGAGACCACCCGCTGTAACATTTGCTGTGACACCATGGCAGAAGTTGCTGTAAGCAGTTTACAGAAGCAAAAGAGGCAGCAGTTTAGCAGTTACATAGGGGGTTGTTCATGGGGAGAAATTTAGCTTAGTGGAATTTTCCTTTTCTCTATCAACATGAATTCAGCTTACTGTCATAACTTGGTTAGGAGAGATTTAGACTTGATGCAGATCTCAAGTATAAATACACTACATTAGTGATGTTACTGTGAACTAAAATAAAATCTTAAGGCTCACCCCCACCCCCACTGGCTGACTGAATGGACCCTTCAGTGCTCAAAGGAATATCCTAAAACCAAACTGCCTGCCAGGAGGAGGGAGGTCAGACATGCCCCATAATTCCCCCCTCCCTTCTTGGAGACATCCTTTGTGACCCAGTAACAGGCCTAAGGGCATGCAAGACAAACCTGCAGGTCCTCAGTTTACACAACAAATCTATGGCAGGTGGCTATCTCTGATAAACAGCTCCTTATGTTAAAACATTCCAAGCCTTTAGACAAAACTTCATGTCTTTAACCAATTACCAAAGAATCTTTAAACCCACCTATAACCTGTGAGCCCTCCCCCTTCGAGATGGCCCACCTTTTCAGGCCAAACCAATGTATGCCTCCCATGTATTGATTGATTTATTCTTTTGCCTATAACCCCTGTCTCCCTGAAATGTATAAAACCAAACTGCACCCCAGCCACAGTCCACTTGCACAAGGCTTCCTGGGCGTGGCTCCAGGTCATGGTCCTCAAATTTGACTCAGAGTAAATCTCTTTACAATTATTTTACAGAGTTTGGCTCCTCCCCCATGAACATTATGATAATATTGGAAACTAAAGAGGCTAGAACTGATTTGAAGTTTTCGGTGTAGTGCACAAGTCTTAAACCTCCTTAAGTCAGCTTATTTCTAGATATTCTATTTGATGCTACTCTAAATAGAATTGTTTTAAATCCTTTTTGGATTTTCAGTGCTGTTGTATAGAAATACAGTTGCTTTGTGGATTGATTTTATATCCTGCAATTTGCTGAATTTATTAGCTTTAATAGTTTGTGAGGTTCTTGGTGGATTTTTTGGAATATTCCATAGTAGGTCATGTCTTCCGCAAATAGAGATAGTTTTACTTTTTCCTTTCCAATTTGGGTGCCTTTATTTGTTGTTCTTGTCCAATTGGTCTACCTAGAACTTCCAGTTCAGTGTTGATTAAATGTGGCAAAAGCCATGTCTTGTTCCTGGTCATAGTGAGAAAGTTTTCAGTCTTTTACTATTGTGCACTCTGTTATCTGGGGGAAGGAGGAGGCAATCATAAATGCTATTTATCATGTTGAGAAACTTCCTTTCTATTCCTAGTTCACAGAGTGTTTTCTTTCTTTTTTCTCAAGTTTTTAAAATAACCTTTACTTTTAAAAAAATTAATATGTGCAGTATAGGAAACTGAAAAACACAAGAAGCAAAGAACAAAGTCATGCAGGGTCATGAGCAGTTCACAGTCTGACGTGTCCTTCTAGATCCTGTCACACACAACATCCCATGTTGTGTGTGGGATTGGGATAGTACAGTATGCATCGTGCTTTTTCACACATCATGTGATTGGGATAGTACAGTATGCATCGTGCTTTTTCACACATCATGAATATTTACCAATCCAAAATCCCAAAGCTATGTGAATATTTTGATAGCCAAGAATACACTACACCAACTCAATCTGTTAGGAAAAAATGTAATCCTGCCTTTCTTAGGACGAAAATTTCATAGAAGACAAAAATGGCAACAGGCCTCTAGATAAAAATACTGGCAGAGTTCCAATCAAAATACTACATTCCCTTAATGCTTGATTTAAAATCAAACATAAAGCAACAGAGTACACTAAGTGTAATGTTTCTAAGAGAATTCATTATCAGATCTATACCATTAAAGTATTAACAAGACGGTATGTTTCTATTGAATTACTTAATATATTCTTATAGTATAGCCAAAAGGGATGAACATACATCATTGGCTATCATCAAAATGTAAATATGAAGACATCTGTATATTTCTCGCCTTTCATACTTCTTTCTGCCCCTTTGCTGCCAACCTAATGAACAAGCCCTGATATACTGCTCAGAAGTGGTTTAACAATTACATGTCCAAGATGCATCTTTTCTATCAATTACAACAAAGATACTCACAAAATGGCTATTCACTAGTTCTACTTTTTATCATACATTGTCACCTCAAGACATCTCCAAAGTTTAGATGTTGCAAAATAATGAACTTTGTCCACAATAAACATATACTTTACTAAAACTGCACATATAGACTGATGATTATAATCTAAAGCCATCTTCTAGATATGGAGATACTAGCAAAGAGCCCATCCCTTCACCCTTCCTCTTCTTCTTCACCTACTCCAGTGACTAAGTACAGGACTAAGTCTAGCTTCAAGAGGTGGATTAACAAAGGTCACTCCCAGAAGACAGTCCTTCCTAAAAACTAACAAAAACACATACATAAAGGGATTATTTAACTACCTCTATTTTTAACATACTTTGAGCATTAGGATTTGTTTATCCTTTAATACACAGCAACATTAACTGAAATGCACATATAGAACAATGGTTAACTAATCAAACTCACTGGCACAGAACCCTTCTCTGCAGACTTTCTCCTCCCCTCCCTCACTACCCAGTGACAGCATACTTTCTAAGACATCAAGTTTAACAATTCCATTCCCCAAATGCAACCACTCCTATGAAATAACAAAAGAGCACTCAAGGGGTGTTACTTTAGTCCCCTACTTTTAACATATATTGTGTACTTTTAAACATCTAGAAAGACTAGATGTTTCAAATAGGACTTAAGTTTTTTTACACTATACACAGTAGCATTGAATGCATACTCATAACAAAAGCTATAATTTCAAAATGTCCTCTATTAGGAACATTCTAACCTAGAACTCTTCCCCTTCCTACCCTTTACCAACTCAGTGGATAGGTCTAAGCATCTGTAATACTTACAGGGGATTTTAATAATTTCACTTCAATAAGCATTTTTAAGAACAGTCTTTTCTATGAATTTTAACTCAGACTCTACGCAATGTGTTAGTTTACTAAACTCTACTTTTGTCATATACTGGCAATCTCTTTATCTAGAAAGACTAGATGTTATAAATTAGGACTCATTTGTCCTTTATATACACTGTATACACAGCAAAGTAAAATAAAATGCACAGACATAAGGGACAATAATCAGTCTCACCTCACCATAACCACATTGGTATAAAGCCCTTTGCACTTTCTTCTCCTTCCTCCATGAACAGCACAAATACTGTATACTGCCCAGACAAGTGTTTGATCAATTTTCAAAAGACAGTGTTTCAATTTTAACAAAAGGACATCTACAAAATGTGTTATTACCTCTACTTTTTTTGTTGTTGTTGTTACTTGGATCTTCATTTTTTTTTCCTTTTAATTTCAGAATATTATAGGGGTACAAATGTTTAGGTTATGTATATATTGCCTTGCCCCCCACCAAGTCAGAGCTTCAAGCGTGTCCATCCCCCCATGCTGCCCATCACACTTACTATGTATGTAAATACCCATCCCCTCCAGCACCTCCCATCTGCCCGATGAATGTTATTCCTATATGTCCACTTAGGTGTTGATCAGTTAATATCAATTTGCTGGTGAGTACACGTGGTACTTATTTTTCCATTCTTGCAATACTTAGTAGAATGGGTTCCAGCTCTGTCCAGGAAAATACTAGAGATGCTATATCACCATTGTTTCTTATAGCTCAACAGTACTCCATGGTATACATATACCACAATTTATTAATCCACTCATGTATTTATGGGCACTTGGGTTGTTTCCACAGCTTTGCAATTGTGAATTGTACTGCTGTAAACATTCGAGTGCAGATGTCTTTTTTATAGAGTGTCTTTTATTCTTTTGGGTAGATGCCCAATAGTGGAATTGCTGGATCAAATGGTAGATCTACTTGTATCTCTAAGGTATCTCTATATTACTTTCCACAGATGTTTCACTAGTCTGCAGTCTAACCAGCAGCGTATGAGTGTTCCTATCTCTCCACATCCATGCCAACATTTATTGTTTTGGGACTTTTTGATAAAGGCCATTCTCACTGGAGATAAGTGATATCTCATTGTGGTTTTGATTTGCATTTCCTTGATGATGAGAGGTGTTGAGCATTTTTTCATATGTTTGTTGCCCATTATTCTGTCTTCTTTTGAAAAATTTCTGTTCATGTCCTTTGCTCACTTTTTGATAGGGTTGTTTGATTTTTTCCTTGCTGATTTTCCTGAGTTTCATATAGATTCTAGTTATCAGCCCTTTATCAGATGTGTAGCTTGCGAAAATTTTGTCCCATTCTGTAGGTGGTCTGTTTGCTCTCATGACAGTTTCTTTGGCTGTGCAGAAGCTTATTAATGTGATCAGGTCCCATTTATTTATTTTTGTTGTTGCTGTGATTGCCTTTGGGGTCTTCTTCATAAATTCTTTGCGTAGGCCAATGTCTAGAAGAGTATTTCCAATGTTTTCCTCTAGAATTCTAATAGTTTCATACCTTAGGTTTAAGTCTGTTACCCAGCATGAGTTGATTTTTGTGAGAGGTGAAAGGTGTTGATCCTGTTTCAGTCTCCTACATGTGGCCATCCAGTTTTCCCAGCACCATTTATTGAATAAGGATTCTTTTCCTCAGTGTATGTTTTTGTCTGCTTTGTCAAAGATTAGATGGCTATATGAGGATGGTTTTATATCTGGGTTCTCTGTTCTGTTCCACTGGTCCATGTCCCTGTCTTGTGCCAGTCACAAGCTGTTTTAATTACTATAGCCTTGTAGTATAGTTTGAAGTCTGGTAAATTGATACCCCCCATTTTGTTTTTGATTGTTGCCTATGATTGTTTTTGCTATACGGTTCCATATGGTTCTCTGGTTCCATATGAAGTGTAAAATTATTTTTTCTATGTCTGTGAAAAATGATGTTGGTATTATAATAGGGATTGCATTGAATCTGTAGATCACTTTGGGACTACCTCTACTTTTAACATACTTTATGCATTTTGAAACATCTAGAAAGACTACATGTTTCAAATAAGAACTTAGTTTGTCCTCTATATACACAGTAGTGTTGAATACACACATGTAACAATGGTTATAACTGGAAATGTCTTCTAAAAAAGAACATTCTGGTCTAGAATCCTTCATTTCTTCTAACTCCTCTTCACCAACAACCCAGTGGATATAGGCACATGTGTCACTCAGATGTGATGTTGTCATTTCACTTCCAGAAGTCCTTTTCAGAAGAGAGCCTTTCTATGAATTTTAACACAAAGTGTACAAAATTTTATCTTACTAACTCTACTTTTGTCATACATTGGCAACCTCTTTAACATCTAGTGACTGGATATTATAAAATTGGGACTCATTTTTGCCCATTATATATACAATATATACACTATAGCAAAGTTAAATGAAATGCACGTAACACTTCAATGTTATGTGCAAGGGCAAGGGATAAGCTGAAATTCTTTAGTATGCACACACAAAACACTTTTTGCAATTTCTTCCCTCCTACCTCCTTCAACCTAGTGAACAAGTACAGAGAGTATATTGTTCACAGAGGCGGTTTAACAATCCACTTCCAAACACAATATTTCCCATCCATTTTTAAAAGCTATTTACAAAGTGTTATTTTACTATTCTACTTTTAAATACATCAGGCACTTCTAAATATCTAAAAAGACTAGATATTTCATATAAGAACTTGCCCATCATGTATACAGCACTGTTAAATAAAATTGCACACACATAGCAATGGTTATAATCTGAAGTATTATCTAAATATGACCATTTTGGCCTTGAACCATTCCTTCCTCATTTCCTCCTCTCTGCCTTATATCCAGTGGACAAGAACAGGCATGTGTAATGCTTAGAAATGGTTGAACAAATTCATATCCAAAAGTAATTTACAGAGGACAAGCTTTCCTATGAATTTCAACACAAAGTGTACAAAATGTGCTAATTTTACTAAGTACTTTTGTCATACACTGGTAACCTCTTTAACATCTAGAGACTAGACATTGCAAAATTAGGACTCATTTGTCCATTATACACATTATATACACACAGCAAAACAAAATGCACAAAACATAAGAAAACTGATATCTGATAATGTCCAAGTATGGACACACTAGCATATTACCTTTTGCCAATTCCTTCCCTCCCACCTCCTCCAAACCATTGAACGAGTATAGATGGTATATATACTGCTCACAGAGATGGTTTAGCAATTTTATTTACAAAAGACAGTATTTCCTGTGAATTTTAGCAAAATTATATTTACAAAGTGATATTTTACTACCTCTACATTTAACATAGTTCGGGCACTTCTAAACATCTAGGTAGACTAGATGTTTTGAGTAAAGATTTAATCTGTCCACTATAAACACAGCAGTTTTAAATAAACTGCACACATGTAACAGTTATAATTTGAAAGTATCTTTAAAATATGAACATTCTGGCCTAGAACCCTTCCCTCCTCCACCAACCCAGTGGGCTATAATGCTCAAATTTTCTGAAGACAATCTTTCCTATGAATTTAAAAACAAAAATGTACAAAATATATTAGTTTACTAATTCTACTTTTGTCACACACTGGCAACCTCTTTTAACATCTAGAAAGACTAAATGTAAATTAGGACTTGTTTGTCCTTTATATACACTATATACACAGGTAAGTAAGACCAAATGCACAGATACAGGAAGTAAGTAAGACCAAATGCACAGATACAGGAACTATGGTTAATCTTGCCTCACTGTAAGGGCACTGACATAGAGCTCTTCCTTCTCCTCCCTCCTCCCTTGAACCTCTGCACAAACAGAATGTGTACTGCTCAAGAGGTGGTTTGGCCATTCCCCCCAAAAATTTCATATGAACTTTAACAAAAAGGTATTCACAAAGGATATTATTACTTCTACTTTTAACATAGTATCAGTCACTTCAGAACATCTAGAAAGACTAGATATTTCAAAAAAGTACTTCGTTTTGTCAACTATATAAACAGTAATGAGGAATAAAATGCACACACAAAACAATGCTTATGATATGAAAATGTCTTCTAAATATGACCAGTCTGGCACAGAATCTTCTCTTCCTTCTCAAGGTCTTCTGCTCCATGTCCTCTAAACCCACTGAACAAACGTGGACAAGTGTTCTTCCAGAGGTGGTCTAACAATTCTATTTGGAAAAGTCATTTGCAGAAGACATTTTTTTCCTATTTATTATTATTATTTTTTTTAACAAATGGGCATTTACAAGATGTGTTATTTTCTAACTCTATCATACGTCAGCAACCTCTTTACATCTAGAAGGATTAGATGTAGTAAACGTTTTCTTTCAAAAGGCTGGGGGAAAAGTTGAGAGCAGATTTTTATTATTATATGTGCAAGCCTTCTTCTATAAACGGCCAGTAAATCTTCCCAAAGGTGGTGGGCATTTCCATATGTGGTATTTTTTCTTCTGTCTGGTGGCAGAACGAAGACCAGCCGCCCAATGCCCCGCTAACCGTTCCACCCGTCGTCATCCCAGGCCCCGCTAACCTTCCAAGCCGGTTCCGGCCTTCGTCCGCCGTTGTCCAGACCAAGTAGGGCCTAGGCCGGCAGGGCCAGGCCAGGAGACCGGGCAGCCGCGGAGCCGGCCTCCGGGAGGCCGCCGCCATCAGGTTGCCGAGGTGGTTGGCGGAGACGTCCGCCGCCGCTTCTAGGCCTGGGCCTGGCTGGAGGGCAGCCCCAGCGCACCCGGGGCTGGAGCGCCTGCGAGGCCCGGCCGGCCCGGGGCCCCAGCGCACCCCGGGCTGGAGCGCCTGCGAGGCCCGGCCGGCCCGGGGCCCCAGCGCACCCCGGGCTGGAGCGCCTGCGAGGCCCGGCCGGCCCGGGGCCCCAGCGCACCCCGGGCTGGAGCGCCTGCGAGGCCCGGCCGGCCCGGGGCCCCAGCGCACCCCGGGCTGGAGCGCCTGCGAGGCCCGGCCGGCCCGGGAACTGCCGCTCCGCGTCTCACCACGCTCTTTGCCTGAACTTGAGTGTTTTCAATCATGAAAGTGTTGAATTTTGTCAAATCTTCTTCTGTATCAGTTGAACTAATCATCTACTTTTATATCTTTGTTCTGTTAATATAATTGATTTTCATTTGTTGAGTCACCTTTGCATGTCTGGAAATCATATAAGGTGTCAAAATCAAATAAAATACTGAGATGAATCTCTCAAAACATTTTATTTGGGAGGAAAGAATTGCAATTCAGTGCATAGATGCAGACCAGCTGGTCTTTGGTATGTCCTGAGAAGAGAAGGTTAGAGGTTGTATAAAAAGGAGAAATTTTAAATTATTGCTCTTTGAAAAATTCCATTGGCACTGGTGAGGTTTTAAGGACCTGGCAGGTTCTGACTGGTGAGTAACTGAAGTGGGCAAAACTAGTCTTAAGACTTGTAGTGGGTCTTTTCAGCTCACTAGATCAAAATGGTTTCAGGACAGCAGGCAGTTTCAGTCGCCAGGCTTGCAGAGTAATACATTTTTGGAGCAATATTTTGTCCCCTGAGTGCATTTCCCTCTGGCCGTTTTAGTTGGGTATGACGAGAATGACCCAATTCATATTATCAACTTTCACAAAGGTTAC
This sequence comes from Mirza zaza, assembly GCA_008750895.1. NCBI lineage: Eukaryota > Metazoa > Chordata > Mammalia > Primates > Cheirogaleidae > Mirza > Mirza zaza. The sequence goes on from VSMD01133118.1 coordinate 61,142, forward strand.
CTTATATAATTTTTTATTTTGAGACAGGGTCCTGCTCTGTCACTCAGGTATAGTGACATGATTACAGCTCACTGCAACCTCTAACTCTTGGGCCCAAGTGATCCTCCCGCCTCAGCCTCCTGTATATAGCTGGGACCACTCAGGCACATGCCACTACTCCAGGCTAATTTTTTTATTGTTTGTAGAGATAGGGTCTGGCTGTATTGCCCAGGCTGGTCTCAAATTCCTGGCCTCAAGTCATCCTCCCAGGTATAACTATACCCAGCCAATAATCTATTTTTTATGTTACTAGATTTGCTAGTAATTCATTAATTATTTTCACTTGTATATTCATAAGAGATGTTGGTTTGTGGTTTTCTTTTCGTTTCATGTATTTTTCAGGCTTTGATATCAGAGTAAGGCTGGCCTCATAAAATGAGTTAGAATTCAAGAAATATTGATGTGAATTCTAAATGTTTTACTGAATTCACCAGTGAAGTCTTCTAGTCATGGAACTTTTTTGAGAGGGAAGTGTTTGATTATAACAATCTCTTTATTATAGCCCTGTTAACACTTTCTGTTTCTCATTGAGTCAGTTCTGGTAGTTTCTATGTTTCTAGGATTGTCCATTTCATCTAGGTCATCCAATTTGTTGGTGTAAAATTGTTCTTGATATTTTCTTGTGATACTTTATATTTCTGAAAGGTCGGTAACAGTGTTCTCTCTTTCATTTCTGATTTTAATTATTTTTGTCTTTTTGTTGTTGTTAGTCATTCTAGCTGAAGGTTTATCAATTTTTTAAAGAACCAAGGTTTGGTTTTATTGATATCTATATTGTTTTTCTATTCTATGTTTCATTTATCTCCACTCTAGTCTTTATTGTTTATTTCCTTTGCTAGCTTTGGGGTTACTCTTCTTATTCTTGTTCTTTAAAGTATAAAATTAGGTTATTGATTTGAAATTTCTTTGTTTTTTAATGTAGGTATTTAGTGCTATAAATTTCTAAGCACTGCCTTTGTTACATCCCATTAGTTTTGGTATGCTTTTTTTTTTTTTTTCATTTTCTTTCTTTAAGTGTTTTCCCATTTTCCTTGTGATTTTTCTTTGACCCTTTGGTTGTTTAAGAGTGTGTTGTTTAACTATCACATTTCTTTGTGGATTCCAGTTTTCCTTGTTATTGATTTTTCCCTTTATTCCATTGTGGTTGGAGAAGATACCTTGGAAGGTTTTAATCTGTTTAACTTTATTGAGGCTTCATTTGTGGTCTATCTGGGACAATGGTCTATCTGAGACAATGTTCCATGTTTACTTGAGAAGAATGTTTATTCTGCTGTTGTTGGGTGGAATGTTTTATATATGTCTGTTAGGTTTAGTTGGGTTATAGTGTTGTTCAAGACCTCTATTTCCTTATTGATCTTCTGTCTAGATGTTCTATCCTTTATTGAAAGTGAGGTATTGTAGTCTCCAACTATTGTTGAACTCTCTATTTCTTCTTTGAAGTCTGTCATTTTTTTGCTTTATATGTTTTGGGCCTCTGATGAGTATATGTTTATAAATATATCTTTTTTTTTAGAGACAGAGTCTCACTTTGTTACCCAGGCTGGAGTGCAATGGTGTGATCATAGCTCACTACAGCTTTGAACTTTTAGGCTCAAGCAATCCTCTCTTGCCTCAGCCTCCCAAGTAGATAGGACTATAAGTGTGCACTACCATGGCCAACTAATTAAAAAAATTTTTTTTGTAGAGACAGGGTCTTGCTATGTTGCTGAGGCTGGTCTTGAACTCCTGGCCTCAGGTGATCCTCCTGCCTCAGCCTCCCAAACTGCTAGGATTACAGGTGTGAGCCACTATGCCCAGCCTGTTATATCTTTTTGAGGCACTCTTAACAACATACAATGTCCTTCTTTGTCTCTTGTATCATTTTTTTTTAATTTAAGGTCTATTTTGTCTGATCTTACTATAACCAGCCAGCCCTCTTTTGGTTACTATTTTCATGAAACTTCTTTTTCTGTCCTTCACTTTCACCTTATGTGTGTTTTTAGCACTAAAGTGAGTTTTAGACAGCATATGTTTGGATCATGTTTTTATTATCCATTCTGCCAATCTATGCTTCTAAATGGTGAGTCTTATCTACTTATATTTTAAGTGATTTTTAATAAAGATTTATTTTTACATGTTGGTATTTTTTTCTTACATGCCTTATATCTTTTCCCTGAATTCCTATATTACTGCCTTTATGTTTTTAATTTTTTTTCTATGTGCCATTTTGCTTTCCTATTCATTTCCTGTTGCGAATATCTTTTTAGTTGTTTTACCCAGGTTACCCCAGGGATTACAATTAATATCCTTAATTTATAATTATCTATTGATTCTCCCCCCTTTATGTTGTTACTGTCACAAATTATATTTTGTATGTTGTGTGCCCATTAACATATAGTTAATTATTTCATGCAGTTGTCCTTTTTGGTTTCTTTTTTCTTTTTTCTTTTTTTTTTTTGAAACAGGGTAGAGTACAGTGGTGTCATCATAGCTCACAGCAACCTCAAACTCCTGGGCTCAAGTGATCCTCCTGCCTCAGCATCTGAGTAGCTGGGACTATGGGCATCCACACCAGGCTAATATTTCTATTTTTTTGTAGAGACAAGGTTCTTGCTCTTGCTCAGGCTGGTCTCAAACTCCTGGCCTCAAGTGATCCTCCTGCCTTGGCCTCCCAAAGTGCTAGGATTACAGATGTGAGCCACCACACCCAGCCACATTTGTCTTTTAAGTCATATAGAAAGCAAAAAGAGGAGCTGTAATCCAAAAATACAATAATATGGGATTTCATGTTTACCTATATAGTTATCTTTGCCTGTGTTTTTTATATTTTCATGTGGCCTAGTATCCTTTATTTCAGGTTGAAGGACTCTTTTTAACATTTCTTGTAGGGCAGATCTAGCAACTAACTCCTCTAGCTATTCTTTATCTTAGTATGCCTTAATTTCTTCTGCATTATTAGAGGATAGTCTTGCTGGATATTAGACTTCTTGATTGACAGGTTTTTTTCATTTCTTTCAGTACTATAGCATGTCACACATCGCAATCTGGCTTTCATAGTTTCTTTTGAGAAAATGCTTTAATCTTAATGAGGATTCCTTGTACATGATGTCTCGCTTCTTTTGCTGCTTTCAAGATTCTTTGTCTTTCCTTGGCTTTTGACAATTTGATTATACTGTGTCTCAGTGTAGATCTCTTTTAGTTTATTCTACTTGGGAGTTTACTGAACTTCTTGGATATGTAGATTTCTGTCTTACATCAAATTTGGGAAGTTTGGGATCATTATTTTTCAAGTATTCTTTCTGTTCCTTTCCTTGTCTCTTCTACTTTGGAACTTCCATTCTGCTTATGTTGGTGTACTTGATGGTGTCCTACAGGTCTGTTAGGCTCTGTCTATATTTCTTTATTCTTTTTCTTCCAGCTCCTCAGGCTGGATCATTTCAGTTGTCTTATCTTCAAGTTTGCAGAGTTTGTCTTCTGCTTGCTCAAATCTGCTGTTGATCCTCTCTAATGAATTTTTCATTTAGTTATTCTACCTTTGAGCTCCATATTTTATTTTTGGTTCTTTTTTTGTTTTGTTTTTGTTTTTTTGAGATAGAGTCTTGGTCTGTTGCATGGGCTAGAGTACCATGGCGTCAGCCTAGCTTACAGCAACCTCAAACTCCTGGACTCAAGCGATCCTACTGCCTCAGTCTCCCGAGTAGCTGGGACTACAGGCATGTGCCACCATGCCCGGTCAATGTTTTCTATATATATTTTTAGTTGTCCAGCTAATTTCTTTCTATTTTTAGTAGAGATGGGGTCTCGCTCTTGCTCAGGCTGGTCTTGAACTCCTGACCTCGAGAGATCCTCCCGCCTCGGCTTTCCAGAGTGCTAGGATTACAGGCATGAGCCACCACGCCTGGCCTATTTTTGGTTCCTTTTTATAACTTCTGTCTCTTTATTAATAGTCTTTATATATCATTCTCCTGGTTCCCTTTAGTTCTTTGTCCATGGTTTCCTGTTAGCTTTTTGAGCGCACTTTAAAAAGTTGATTTAAATTATTTATCTAGTAAGTCCAATGTCTCAATTACATCAGGAACTATTCCTGTCAATTTATCTTTTTCCTATGAATAGGTCATACTTACCTGTTTATTTGTATGCCTTGTAATTTTTCTTAAAGGCTGGACATTTTGAATATTATAATGTGGTTACTCTGGAAATCAGATTATGCCCCATTCCCAGGATTTGCTATTATTGCTTATTGAAAGTTGGAATTGTTCATTTTTTGGTTACTTTTCCAAACTATTTTTAAAAACCTGTATCCTTTGTTATGTGTGGTCACTGTTGTCTCTGTGCCATTATCTCAGTGGTTAGCCAGTGATCTGAGGGAGGTTTTTTTAAATTTCTGGAGCCAAAAAGAAAAATAAAATACTCAGTCTTTAAATATTGGCTCTGAACTGGGGCAGTCCTTCAACACTTAGCCAGGCTGCCTATACCTCTGTCTTAGCCTTCACCTCTTGGCTTGTACAGAGTCCTAAAATCAGCCACGTGTCCTCGCAGGTGTTTTCTGAGCATGCATCCAGCCATGGGCATGCATGTTGCTCTCTGGATTCCCAGTTTGTGTGCTAAAGTCCTTCAAAGCTCTACTCTCACTAGTATCATCCTCCTCTCCCTCTTCCTTCCTGGGTAATTTGAACAATCTTCTGCTTGCCTCATGCTCCATCCCCAGAATGGCCCTATGAGTCCCTCATGACTGTGGATAGTCTATGTCTTTGAATGCTTTTAATTGACCATGGCCCAGGAAGCTACTCCAGTCTCAGAGGGGTGAAACAAAGGCACACCCCTGCACTTGTACATCAGGTAACTGTCAGACAGATCAAAATACATGGCAATAATTTGAGAACAAGGTCCTGTAGCACAGCAGGCTACACCAGAAACATGGGCCTTGTCCTCACTACTACCAGAGCTAGAAAGAAGGTGATAGTAGGCCAGTAAACAAAAATGCTACATGCTTTCTTCCCAAAATTTAGCAGCCTCTTTCTTCATTAAGTACTCCACTGTTTGCTATAAGTTTTTTTAAATTAAATTCCAGAGTTCCAAAAAGTTGATTCTATCAGTTTTTGCAAGTTTAATGGTGCCTCAATAGAGGGCCCAATTTTGGAGCTCCCTAAGTCACCATCTCTTGTGCCATCACTCATGTTGATACAGGACTAATAGATTAAGGACTTCAGCTTAGGTATTTTTCCCCTAAATTTTGGTAGTTTGTTTCTTTCAAGAAATTGGTTCATTTCATCTAAGTTGTCAGATTTATGGGCATAGAATTTTTCATAGTATTTTTTCATTATCTTTTTAATGTTTGTAGGATCTGTAGTAATTATCCCCCTTTTCATTTCTGATATTGTTAGCATGTATTTTCTTTTTTCTTGATCGTTGGATGTAGTTTTATCAATTTTCTTGGCTTTTTCAGAGAACTAACTTGGAGTATTACTGTTTTCTAATATTAAATAAAGTGCTTGCTTATTATTTCCCAATATTTGTTGATTTTCCAGATAACTTTCTGTTGTGATTTCTAGTTTAAATCTGCTAGAGTCAGAAAATATATTTTGTATGATTTCAATTCCTTTAAGTTTCAGGTTTGTTTTCTGGCCCAGAAATGGTCTTTCAGTGAATATTCCATGAAAAGATGTGAGCACTTTGCTAACATATTTATAAATATCTTGGAAGGACAGTGTGATTGTTTAGTATATAGAACAGTCTTTTCCTTCTCACTTCCTCTGTAAGCAAGCCATTTTAATTTCCACAGCCTCCTATCATGGCTGTACCAGAAATAATTTCTTAATCTTTTATATCTGTTAACTTTTATATTTGGTTTGACATGTGCTTTTCTTTCATGGTTTCTGTGAAGTGTATTCTAGGGTGCCTAGCAAAATAGGTGGATAGTTTATGTGCTTTTAACATCTTTGTGTTTATGAAAATATCTTTTTTTTTCTTATGCTTGAATGAAAAATTTGGCAGGGCATGGAATTCTAGGTTCAAAACCTTTGTCCTTTAGAATGTGTGAGCATTCCTCCTTTGTCTTTTGGCATTTGGTTCTACATATGAAAAATTGTATGTCAGTTTTATTCTTATTCTTTTAGGTAATCTCTTAATTGCTGAAGTGGGATTGCTGTACTCTAGAAAAAGAGTACGTGTATATATTTCACAAAAATCTTGTTTTAAAAAAATCCATATGTATTGTAAAAGAGTGTGTGTGTGTGTATACCACAATTTTGTATTTCTCTTTTTGGCTATATTGTGCCCATATTCAGAAACCCTGAATTACTTCTCTATGTGATGAACTCTTTTCATCATCTTTTGCTTTCTGCTGGATGTTGTTTGTTTAAAAAAAAAACTGAGGAGTCATTAAGCTTGACTGACAGATCTTTAATTAATTTCTGTATCTAAAATCAGTCATTCTTCTGCTCTTGTCAAACCCTAGCCCTTTGACTCTGAACATAGAAATTTTCATGAGCCCTTTGTTAGGATGTGTGTCAAGAAGCTGGATTCTTTTATCTAGTCTTGTGAATTCTAGATCTTTCAAAACTTTCTCAAAAGTCTTGCTTACTGATTACGGCTTTCACACCTTTGCTGTGCTGTTATGGGATAGAATAAATTTGGACTTTTCACAATTGGATTCTGAACTAGAACTGTCCCTTATTTGTGAATCTCCCTTTCTTTCGTTTCATAAACTCTCTCCTCCTGGCCTACTCTTACAGTTAGAAGCTCTCTCAGACTTCACTGTCTGGGCCTAGTTTCTCCTGCCCTCATCTCAAATAGTGCTGTTCCCATGTATTCATTTTTGGGCTCTTCTAGAATTTTTTCATATATGTGAAAACATTATTTGTGGAAATGTACTTATATGTATATCTGCCAAAATGGGCAATTCCAGCTCTGTGTTCCATAGTCACTTTAAGCACGGCATGAACAAAATTCAAATCATTGCCTCCTTCTGCCCAACTTATCCTTTTCCTTGTGTTCCCATTTTCATTTATGGATTTCCTGGTTGCTATAGACTAATGTTAGTGGGTAAAATTCAAATGTCTTAATATGCTATAACCTGCTTCTACTATATAACTAAGGGACTTCAAGTTACATATAAGTTGGGAGATCAGTGCCCAAATGGCAGAAACAGCTTGGAATTGACACCAGAGCAGGACATCAGGAGGAAAGAGAAGAGTTGGTGATATTATAGCCATAAAGGAAGCAGACTTTACAGCTACTTTACAAGTAGGCATACTTCTGGGAGGGAACCCTGATTGGAGAAGGATGGAGAAGAGGTCTAAGATATATGGGGTCTAAGCACTGGCACTGGGAATAGAAAGGAAGGGACTAGGGATAGGTGCAGGAACACAGGTGGCAACCTGGAGCAGGTAACACCTCACAGGAAAGGAAGTAATGGTTCAGATTCTTGATAGTGAAGGCTAATAACAAAGGAAGCTGCTGAAATCGGGGTTCCTAGTAGTATCATAGAACCTAAATACTCCAAATGGTCCTATGGAAGGATGTGTAACTTACTATGCCAACAGAAGAGGGAGCTTTTGAACTAAGCCTAGAGTAACCCCTTCACTACTCCCTACCATAAAAATCAACTTTTATCTTCATTTGATCATGAATAAAATAAGTTACCCAACACCTATATAATACTAATATAAGATGAAAGCAGAAAGTATGAGTTAACATTTTTAATTGATATAAATCTCCCCCAAACATAAACAAACTAGAGGAAAACCTTACTTCTCAAATATTAAGTAATTTCAGATAGGAAAGAACCTTAAAAACCAGAAGTTAAAGACTCACAACAGAAATAGAAAAACAAGTAAATATAAAATATAGGTGAATTAACTCAGGAAACAAGTAGCAGAATAGAAAATCAACTCAAATTTTTTTTATTTCAGCATATTATGGGGGTACAAATGTTAAGGTTACATATATTGTCCTTGCCTCCCTTCCCCCCTCAAGTCAGAGTTTCAAGTGTGTCCATCCCCCAGATGGTGCACATCGCACTCATTATGTATGTATATACCCATCCCTTCTCCCCCCTCTCACCTGCCTGACACCCGAAAAATGTTTTTTTTTTTAACATTTTGGTTACATTTTATATCTTTGCAAATTTTTTATAAGTTGCAGTGTGCCCGAGGGAGAAGAGATGAATGAAGGTACAGTATATGACATGCAGGAGGAGATGGGTGTAAAGAGACCAAAGTTGGGGACGAAACAGAATTGATAAGGATGAGGAAGACAGTACTAAAAATAGAAAAAAGAGTGGAGTCCCAAAGTAACAAAAACTAAATAGTGAAAGTGAACTTATATTTAAACTATTATCCAAGGAAACTTTCCACAAATAAGACTGAATATACATATTTTAAGGGCCCCCTGAATGCCAGAGAGAATTGACCCAGAATAGTAAATGCCAAGAGAGACTATTAAAACTTCCATATTTAAAAGAAAAGAAAAAAAATTACTTTTGGTCTCAAGGGAAAAAGTCCAAGTCACTTGGCAAGGAGAGAAAAAAAGATTTACTTAATTCTTAAAGGCAACATATAAATATATAAAGCAAGAGTGGTAGAACAATTATTTTTAAGAAACTCAACAATACCTAAGTGGACATATAGGAGTAACATCTATCAGGTGTCCGGAGGGTGGGAGGGGAGAGGAGGGGATAGGTATATACAACCACAACGAGCAAGATGGGCAACATTTGGGGGATGGCCATGCTTGAAGCTCTTACTTGAGGGGGGAGGGGGACATGGGCAATATATGTAACCTTAACACATGTACCCTTATAATATGCTAAAATAAAAATAAATAAATAAATAAATAAATAAAAAGAAACTCAAGAAAAAAGTATGAATCAAGAATTTATATCTAGCAAAGATATTCTTCAAGTGAAAATACTATATTTTGGATTTTATGGAATATAAATAAAGTAATGCCTAGAGGAAATTTGATACCCTTAAATACTTCTGTCAATACAGATGAATGAAAATAATTGGCATTCTGACTCTAGCTACTACCAAAGCATACAGACACTATGGGAATGATCCTTCCCCTTTCTCTCAGTGGTTATTAATTTCCAAATTAATTACAAAGTTTTGTTATACTTCTTTCCCCCTACTGCTACTATCTTAATGCAAATGTGTATTACTCACATTTGTATCTTCCTGCTGATGTGCCATTTGTCACTTTAGAGTTTTCTTCTAAACTACTAATCCACTCTTGTAACCCCAGTGCTCACCTGTCTCTTCTGCAGCTCCCACTGTCTGTATTTGTATCTGCGAGTGAAGCGTGAGCATCCCAAAACTGTATAAGACAATCCACATAGTATGAAATAGCAGAATATTTATATTTTTCTCACATAAACAAAAAACTTGTTATTTTTAATAAACAGATTAACATAAATGTATGTAATATATTAATAAGCAGAGATCTATTAAGTAATATGTAAAATATATTTTATTGGTCCAAAAGACAAATTCAGAATTTCTTCATGTTCTGTCACCTGACTTTATAACCTTCCAACTAATCTTGGTTCTACACCCTATTCTGGTATCATGCTGTTATTTGTAGTTTCCTAAATTTGCCATTTCTCATACATCCATGCCTTTGCCAACTGTGTTTCCTTTATTCCTAAAGTTTACATTAGTCAATTTGACCATCTAATAAAATCTAACATGATAATACAAAATGTAAATAACTGTCCCCATTTGTGACCATTTTTTATTGCGTGCATATTTCTGGCATAGCACCTGCCAAGTACATTGCATTTTAAGCACTTATATCTTTGCCTCTGTGTCAAGTGGAAGCTCCTTGATAACAGGAATACAGTCATGCGCCATTTAGCAGCAAGGATATGTTCTGACAAATGTGTTCTTAGGTGATGTCATCATCGTGCAAACATCATAGAATATACAGTACTTATACCAACTTAAATAGTGCACTTAGGCTATATAGCCTCTTGCTCCTAGACTACTACAAACCTGTACAGCATGTTATTGTACTGAATACTGTAGGCAGTTGTAACACAACAGAAAGTATTTGCATATCTAAATATAGAAAATATCTAAACATAGAAAAGTTACAATAAAAATACAGCATTATAGGACTGCTGTCATATATGCAGTCATTGACCAAAATGTCATTATGCAGAGCATGACTATAGTTGCTTTTATCATCTTTGTATCTCCAGTGGAGTTCCAGACATGGAGTGGTAGCTCAGCAAATATGTATTAAGCAAATATTTGACCTATGTGTACAGCAGGATATATAGGTCAAATATGTAGCAGCATACCATAACTTTCCAAAGTAAACTCTACAGTTGGTATGTTAAGAATCAGTTCACATGTGTCTGTTCAATAGTACTCTATTCTGGTTACTTCAGATTGAACTGAAGTATGTTGTTCTAGGGACCAGTGACACTAAAGGATGTTACTGTGGAATTCACCAAGGAGGAATGGAAACTACTGACCCCTGCTCAGAGGACCCTGTACAAGGATGTGATGCTGGAAAACTATAGTCACCTCGTCTCAGTGGGTGAGAAAAACTTCCCCATATGTAGCTCCCATTAGTTTGCATTTCTTTTCCCAGTTGCTGGCACATATAAGGTCCATATAGGGTTGAATGATAATAGGTTTATTTCAGAGGTCAAAGTTAATTAATCCATTTTGGGTGGTAGGAAAAAATATTTGTGTCCCTACATCCCCACTGAAAGACTCTAAATTTGCCAAACCTAAGTGGGACCTTTATTGTTCTCCTGAAACTACTTATTTATCCTTCAGAATATCTAAATTCCAAGCAATTTGTATCATTTCCTTTATCTTTTCCATTAATAGGTTATCGTGTGAATAAGCCAAATGGAGTTTTCAAGTTAAAGCAAGGAAAAGAGCCATGGATATTAGAAGTAGAATTTCCACGTCGGAGCTTCCCTGGTGAGCTAGAAGAAATGATACTCCATGGTATTGGTGAGGTGGTTGGTGTCTCTTGCCTTTTGAAATGTTTTTCAGGACTCTCTTAAGTATCGTTCTGGAAATGATTGAGGACACTTGATGTACACATGTCAGAAACCTAAATCACACCTCCAATCTCTCCACTTAAATTCTCTTCTTTGCTTGACTTTTAAAAAATTGATTTACTTTTCTTTCCTATATATAAACTCTAATCCCTACATAACCTTGTCTGAGACTTTTATTTTGTCTTTTTCTGTAGAATTCCCAGTTACTCTCTGGCATTGGAGTATACAACTATAATCTTAGTGTTTATAAATCTGACTTACAGGTTTTTTTCAAATGACATCTCTCTTCTTTTACAAATAACAAAGTGCCTCAATTATTTTTGCCACCAGTTTTAACTTCCTATTATTTCTGTAAACTCCGAATGCAGATTATAAATCATTACGCCTTTTATCAGTTATTAGTATATCATTTCAGAATTGATACTTCCTTCTATCATGTGTTTATCTTTCACACAAAATGCTGATTATCCTTCCTACAATCTCCTGCACCTTATTTGGAGTGTTATAACAATAAGATAATCTCATCCTGCTTCTTTCATTGTTTTTCTTGTATTTTCTGACTTGTGTTCTGATGTGTTGCCACGATCAGGAACAATGCTTGGTACGTATACGTATTATTTGCTCACTAGATATTTGTTGAAATGAATTTTGATTAACAAGAGACAGACACTCTCTATCTTTTGCTTTATAGTAACTCCTGCAAGTGCTCATCCATTCTTAAGCATTGGTTTTTACGCTAAGAAGTCCTAAAATCGACCTGTCCAGCATCCTTGTTGTATTTGTATTCTGGTCCCATATTTTATCTTCTTACAAAATAGTTCCTCTGATTCTGCTTTCTTCCTTCTTAGAATCAAAAACAAAATCTTTTTTTTTTTTTTTTTTTTTTTTGAGACAGAGTCTCACTCTGTCATCCCGGGGGAGAGTGCAGCAGTGTCATCATAGCTCACTGCAACCTCATACACCTGGGCTCAAGCAATCCTCCTGCCTCAGCCTCCCAAGTAGCTGGGACTACAGGCACATACCCCCACACCAGGCTGATGTTTTCTGTTTTTGGTAGAGAAGGGTCTTGTCTTGCTCAAGCTGGTCTCGAACTCCTCAGCTCAGGTTATCTTCTTGGCCTCCCAGAGTGCTAGGATTACAGGTGTGAGCCACCGTGCCCAGCTTTAAAACCAAATTCTTAATATAAATTCTCATAGTAGTTATATAATCTGGCAAACTTATATTGCCACTAGCCTGTCATGGTAAACTTATACTGACTCACTATTTCAATATACATTTAAATTAATTTTCTGTCAAGAACTAGTCTCTGGCCCTTTCTTGCCTACTGCCTCTTATTTCTCCTTATGGCCCCCAAACACATGTTAATCTCAATTTTACCATCCTCTTAAATATTTTCCATACATAGGATCTTATTTGGTGTGTATTGAAGTTACACAAGTCCCCATCAAATGACTTTTCTTATGTGTTACCCACAAATGCCATGAGATTCCAACCCCAAACCTCTGCTTATAATCTTTCACTTGCTTCCATGCATTTAAAGATGAATAAATATGAAGGTCATTGAAGGTTCTAGAATGATGTTGAATAATCTGATCTCTAAAGATCATGTAGTAATTGGAAGTAGGGATGTAGGAGGCCAGATATGAAAGCAGAACTCAAGGCTAGTGCTGGGTTGTGAGTAACGCTGCTTTGGAAGTGCAGGATTTGGTGCTCAGTCTAAGTTCGGGATTGAAAATCTTTGATGATGCAACTGTGAATTCATCCTTGGATAGAAACCTTGCCCTCTGCTTTTTAAAAAATCCTTCCTTTTGGATGTATGTGTTCCTGGGCCTTCCTGTCCAAGTGACAGTTAAGCCAACTAGATGAAAAGTTAAAGCCCAAGCTATAGGACTATTCCCCTAAGTAGGAGGCAACTGATATTCTGAGAAAAATCACTTTAGTGTTGACATCAAGATTGTTGTAGATGGATAAAGAGGAAACAAAGGAGAAGCTTATAGTTTGCTAACTACTAAGAATCCTAACACAGTAATCTAGGTTTGAGGGGATAAGACCTATACTTTAGCTCCTTCATCCAATTTAATCTTTTCCCTGATATTTCCAACAAACACAGCTCTTTCTTATCCTACTTCCTGTTCATTGTTCTTAAGGGACTCACAGAATTCTCTATGATTCCTGCATTCCCATTCAGCAACACTTTGAATATATTTTGTTCCCTGTTTCCTATTTTTTCTTTTTTATCTGAACTTTCTCCTCCCAGTTTTTAAGATCATATTTGTAAAAGTGTCAGAGTACCTGGGTTTATAATCAGGTTCCTTCCCCTGTCCACTACAGTGTTTTTGTATAGTTTTTTTTTTTCTGAAACAATAGGAGAGAGGAAATTTTCATTTGAGAGTTCTTTCATTTTGAGAAATTGACCTGAAGCTAAGAATCAATCCTATGACCATACTAATGTGTTAAGATTTATTAAGTATTAAATTTTGGATTCCTTTGTAGAAGACCTAAGGAATATTCATGACCTAGGAGCAAGAAACCAGGAAAGCCAAGCTGGAAATTCAAGGCAAGTTCAAGAATTAATGTTTAAGATAGAAGCTTTGTAAAAAAAAAAAAAAGAGTCCTGTAGTGGTTACTGGAAATGGGAGAGCACTAGTTAATACTAATTGGAGAAAACTAACACTGGAGTGAATCCCAAAGAATATAATCCAAAAGGGAATACCATTTTTCATATAGACCTTATTCAGGATTAGGAGATTCAAACTTTGAAGTAATCTTTTGACTTTTCTGAATTACATAATGAGGAAGGCTTTAATACACAAAATAGAATGCAGGCAGTTGAGAGACCCCATGAATGTAATGCAGATAAAGTTCATTCTATCAGATGTTAAACTACAGTGTATGTCAGAGAATGCTCACAGTGGAGAAGCCCTGTGGATATGATGAATATGGGAACATCTCTAAAAATTAGCCCTCAGAGTTACTTGGAAAATACACACAGCAGGAAAAAAAAGCCTTAAAAGTCTCATACATTAATGAATTTGGAACTTTTTATCTAGGAATGGACAACTCACAAAACATCAGAAAACTCATACTGGAGAGAAAGCCTATGAATGTAAGGAATGTGGAAAGTTCTTCTGCCAGAAGACTGCCCTCATAGTACATCAGCATATTCATTCAAAGAACAAATCCTATGACTGTGATAAATGTGAGAAATCTTTCTCTAAAAACGAAGAACTCACAATACATCAGAAAAGTCATAACAGAGAGAAAACCTATGAATGTAAAGAATGTAAGAAAATTTTCTATCACCTGTCATCTCTTAGTAGACATCTGAGAACCCATGCAGGGGAGAAACCCTATGAATGTAATCAGTGTGGGAAATCCTTCTACCAGAAGCCACATCTAGTTGAACATCAGAAAACACACACAGGTGAGAAACCTTTCGAATGTACTGAATGTGGGAAGTTCTTCTATGTGAAGGCATACCTCATGGTACATCAGAAAACACACACAGGGGAGAAACCCTATGAGTGTAAGGAATGTGGGAAAGCCTTTTCCCAGAAGTCACACCTCACAGTACATCAGAGAACACACACAGGGGAGAAACCCTATAAATGTAAGGAATGTGGGAAATTCTTTTCTAGGAATTCGCATCTCAAAACCCATCAGAGAACTCACACAGGAGAGAAACCCTATGAATGTAAGGAATGTAGAAAATGCTTCTACCAGAAGTCAGCCCTCACAGTTCATCAGCGAACTCACACAGGGGAGAAACCTTTTGAATGTAATAAATGTGGGAAAAACTTTTATTATAAATCAGACCTCACTAAACATCAGAGAAAACACACAGGGGAGAAGCCCTATGAATGTACAGAATGTGGGAAATCTTTCTCTGTGAATTCAGTCCTCAGATTACATCAAAGGACCCATACAGGAGAGAAACCTTATAAATGCAAGGAATGTGGGAAATCCTTTTCTCAGAAGTCACATTTTATCATACATCAGAGAAAACATACAGGGGAGAAACCCTATGAGTGTCAGGAGTGTGGAGAAACCTTTATCCAGAAGTCACAACTCACTGCACATCAGAAGACACACACAAAGAAGGGAAAAGCTGACAAGTAGTGTGAGTTGAGAAATCCTGTCGGAATTCATCCTTCAGAATAATAAGATGATTCATGTGAGGGCAACCTTATGAATATCAATAGTGAGTGATATTCATAAGGTTCGTTCATAATGATATTGGGTG
Organism: Mirza zaza; assembly: GCA_008750895.1. Taxonomy (NCBI): domain Eukaryota; kingdom Metazoa; phylum Chordata; class Mammalia; order Primates; family Cheirogaleidae; genus Mirza; species Mirza zaza. The sequence continues at coordinate 76,429 of VSMD01133118.1, forward strand.
TGAATTCCTAGAGGTATCATCAAAATGGTAAAATCTTTAGCCACAATCTTTCCTTAAAAATACATAGACATTCTGTAAATTTATTAGGGAAAAATTTTTACCATATGGTAGACTTTACTAAATATCAGACAGCATAGGTGGCAGAAATCATACAACTTGTAAAATGTGAGGGAACCTTACTGTTAGCAGTCATACTTTGGCCAGGCATGGTGGCTCACGCCCATAATCCTAGCACTCTGGGAAGCTGAGGCGGGCAGATCGTTTGAGCTCAGAAGTTTGAGACCAGCCTGAGCAAGAGCGAGACTCCGTCTCTGCTATAAATGGAAATAGATTAGCCAAACAACTAAAAATAGAGAAAATTAGCCAGGCATCGTGGCACATGCCTGTACTCCCAGCTACCTGGGAGGCTGAGGCAGGAGGGTTGCTTGAGCCCAGGAGTTTGAGGTTGCTGTGAGCTAGTCTGATGCCACGGCGCTCTAGACCAGGCAAGAGAGTGAGACTCTGTCTGAAAAAAAAAAAAAAAAAAGTCATACTTTTTTTATAGCATAGAAACCACACAGAGAAATCCTATAAGTAAAATAAATGCCAAGACGTTTTCTATCAGGGCAGCCAACACTAGACATGCAAAATGTCACATGAGAGAGAAACTCCTTTGAGTATCCTGAGTATTCAGAAATCTCTTACACAAGTGGGGCTCTTATATCAGAGAATTCAACAGGGATTACTACAAAGATCATGATAGATGTAGAAGCCTTTATCAAGAATCGATATTTCATTGACAGACCAATGGTACTTGAATAGATACTTTAAATGCTTGAAAGATTTTTAACAAAAATTCAAAGAATTTGAACAAGAGAAACAATTATACTAGAAGTTTTGTTGCAGATCTGATTTTAAGATTTTTTTTCTTTAAAAGAAACCTTTAAATATCTAGATATATGAAACTTTTAAAAAGCACAAATAAATTAAAAAATCAGGCAACATCATTAAACACATATGCTGAGTCCTTTAGTATGCAGGACTTTGTGAGCGTGCTACAAAACATATCTTGTGGGTGTTTGGCATGTATGTGGAACCCATCCATAACTGTACATAGGTAAATATATAACCTTAGTTCAATAACTGGTATGTGTATGAAGATATCTCACACTAAGTATCAGTAGTGACTCTTGTTAATGTTTTATTGTAAGTATAATATTCTTTTTAAACTATAATGTATCTTTTTATCCTATTTGTAAATGGGATGTAGACATTGTCACTAAACTAACACTTCAAAAAGAAGCTAAAATGTTTTTGTAAAATTTTCAACTGTCTCATGGTCAGCCAAATTTTGCCTTTATTTATAGCAAAAGCCTGAGCTGTTTTTAAAGCAGATGAAAACAGTAATATTTATTACCATCTACACAATGAAATGGAATTGTGCTATGTATGAAATATTATCTATCATACTGTTGATGTTTTAGCAGGGTGCAGAGTTATCTGTGTTTGTATTTTGTCTGGGCGTCCTAAATGTTCTTTACTACCTGTCCTTGCCAGTAGAAGCAACACGGCATAGTTGAGGGTGTGGACTCTAGACTCCTGCTGTCCAGGCCCAGATTCCAGCATGGGGCATGCCACTTCACCTCTCTGTACCTCAGTTCTTTTTCTGTAAGTGTAGTGATAGTAACAACTCCTTAGGATTGCTTTGACGTCCAAATGAATTAATATTTTTAAAGCACTTAGAACAGTGTCTGAGACACAGGAAAAGCTATATGTTAGATATTATTATAATTTGCATTTCCTGAATTGTGCTGGGAAAAAAAGTTGGTTACCCAAATTCATCCCCCACCATATTGCTGCTAATGCCTTGATTTGGTTTGGTAGTTCCTTTTCCTGTAAGTGATTCAGGGACAGGTCCTGAGGAGGTAAAGTCAGGGGTTGGCAAACTATAGCTGTCAGACAGATCTGGCCAACTGCCCACTTTGTAGCCTGTAAGCTAAGAATGGTTTTATGTTTCTAAATGGATGAAAAAATCAAAGTATATTTTGTGACACATGAAAATTATATGATATTCACATTTCAGTGTCCATAAAATTTTGAGAACACTATCACAAACAAAAACCATTTGTTTATGTTTTGCCTATGGCTGTCTTCATACTACCCCTGCAGGGTTGAATAGCTGTGGCAGATACCATGTGGCCCACAGAGCATAAGGTACTTACTTGTTGGCACTTAACAAAATAAGTTTTTCTGTTACTTAGAGCAGCAAACATCACAGCCAATGTAGAGATACACTTTGAAAAATGTTATGTGTTTCATAAATGATGCATACAGCAATTTGTGGGTGGGTGGTTTTGTTCAGTATATTTATTTTGGGTGTTATATTTATATGTTAATAGCCTACGCTTAGAAGTATTTTTTCCCAAAGAAATGTGTTTTTTATTTGCTGAATTGTTATAACATCAAAGTAAGATGTTTCCTGATGGAATGTAGCAGTAAATATATGAAATAAATATTGTCTGAATTAAATCAAATTCTTAATTGATTCCTCCCCATAGTATTCCTTTATTTTATTCCAAGTCAATGACTAGTTTTTGCTGTATCATCTTATAATTATATTACTTTCCCATAAGATACCATCTTTATGTCATATTTAACTTATATAACCCAATAACAAAAAACTTATACTAATTACACCAGCTACATTACTAGTAACCTATAAAATTATTTTATTGCCTGCATTTCCTGTAATTTTCAAATGCTGCTCCAACCTAAACACTGCCAGCATCTTGCTTCTCTTTCCTAATACAGATTATTTTCACTGATATTCAACTTCTTAAGCATGATTCCTCATTCTGATTTGTCTTATATTTAGCACTGATGAACACCTAATATGAAGATATTTAGTGATTAATTAAGGTATACTCTGTGCTTACATGTTATAACTTCTGAATACTCTATGGGGAAACATTGTAACCAATATTTTATTCTACTCAGCTCTGGTGTGACCAAGCCATCTTGATAGAGGCTCATGGTAACATCTATCTACACATAGGCCTTTAAGGTCATTCTTTATTTCAGCCTGTGTGAAATAAAGAAATAAGAGAAACTTTCTAAATTCCTCAAGCTTCTCTATCAAAAATTAAATAGAAATCAGTAATTTCTGGGGACAGTCCAATAACTGACAAGGCAAATCTGTTAACAAGAATGAAGCCTATACTTTCGAGAATACCTAAAAAAAAATACTCTAGCTGATAGGAATATTCTATTCAATAATTCAATGATTTTCCTATTCTCCAAATTCAAACCTGAGACTGTTTCTTGGCCATAGTTGCGCACCATGAATTGGTCACACCAAAATTGATGAGACAACTGATCAAACATTGATAGAAATTAATCTGTCCCTCAGCAGCACACATGTTTATGAAAGCCACCCAATCTGTGACAGCGACACATTTCTGAAAGGCAGTCAACAACAGCTTTCACACTGACCACGCTTTGAAAAGTTCGCAAGTTGGCTCAGCCCAGTGACCACACTTTACAGCTGAAAGAAAGCCAGTCCCTCAACACTCCTGCTTTCAAAAGCTCACCATTCCATAAATCCTTTGTTTCTTAAAGCCTTGTATCATCTCGTACTTTGTGATTTGCAAGTATGGGTCTTTGGTTAGTGTGATGGCCATAGAAGCACTATCAACTCCTTCCCTCCTGCCACTCTGTTCACAACAGGGAGATTCTCTTTTCCATCCTTGAATCTGGGCTGGCCTCTGACTTGCTTTGGCCTAGAAGGATATGGCAGAGGTTCTAGGCATACCCTTTAGGAAGTGTGGCAGCTTCCACTTTCCTTCTTGAAGCTAACCATCATGCAAAAAGTGGGACTAGTCTGTGGACATGCCACGAAGAAAGTCAAGCCACCTGTGGTGGACCCCATGGTACTAGGCATATGAGTGAAGCCTTCTTAGTCTCTCCAGCCCAGCCTCTCTGCTGGCTGAACATGCCGTGTTTCCTCGAGAATAAGATCTACCCACAAAATAACCCCTAGCAGGATTTCTAAACATTTGTGCAATATAAGCTCTACCCTGAAAATAAGACCCAGTGATGGGCATGGCTACGCAGCGTATCTGCACAACCCATGCATTTCGTCATGGAGCCGTAAAGAAAACAGCAGCCCTTCTCATCTGCCTCATCGTGACAGCTGCTATCCCAGAGGTGACCAGAAAGGTGCGGGCAGCCCCACCAACGAGGTCACTCCCCCTGTCGGGTCCCGGCCATCCTGTGCGTGCTGCAAGCTGAGGCTTTGAGGGGAAAGTCTCCTCAGTGAAGTGAGGAGCGGGACGCTCCGCTTTAGGTATTGTGTGTCCCCAGGGGTAAGAAGGAAAGCTGTGGCTGCTGTTTTACTCATTTTACTTTTACTATATTTGAATAAATGTAGATTCTTGTACCGTACTTACAAAAAAATAACACATCCCCTGAAAATAACCCCTAGGGTGTCTTCTTGAGGAAAAATAAATATAAGACCCTGTCTTATTTTCAGGGAAACACTGTAGCTGGCCTGATTGGGGACTCCAGCTAATTCCAAGTGGAGTGGAAGAACCACCCAGTCTACACACAGAAGTAATAAATAAATCATTGTTTTAAGCCATTAAGTTTTGGGCATTTTGAACTGAAACAGGAAGTAAACAATAAAACAAGCTTTTTTGAGAAACTAGATGGTCAGTCTCTTCTTTCACAATAATAGCTATGCAGTGTGAGTGGCAGTTAGAAGTTCACAACCATTTGGAATGATGATTGTTTAATCTGATTTCTAAAAAGGGCTTACTCAAATATAACAATCTTCCCCCATGAAAGAGAAGCAGTGTTGGTGAAATTAGATTGTCTTGTACTGCATGGTGTCACCTAAAACTATGTCCAGACCTTGAAACTTACGTAGTAAAGAATACACCTAAATAACAGGAAAAAAAACTGTTCATAGTTTTTAAATAAGGATTTTATGCAAGAGATTCAAGGTGATCAGATCTTGCCTTATCTGTAAAGTTGAGACATGGCTTGGGACTCACTGAGCATTTAGACATTTGTAAATGAATTCAATTCAACTACTTCAAGCATGAAATGTTTTTAGAATAGTTTATGTAAATTGTTTGAATTAAAACTTTCCCTTGTGAAAGAACCAATATCTTGAAACAAGAGTGTTCTGAGGCCGGGCGCGGTGGCTCACGCCTGTAATCCTAGCTCTCTGGGAGGCCGAGGTGGGTGGATCATTTGAGCTCAGGAGTTCGAGACCAGCCTGAGCAAGAGCGAGACCCCATCTCTACTATAAACGGAAATAAATTAATTGGCCAACTAATATATATAGAAAAAAATTAGCCGGGCATGGTGGCGCATGCCTGTAGTCCCAGTTGCCTGGGAGACTGAGGCAGCAGGATTGCTTGAGCCCAGGAGTTTGAGGTTGCTGTGAGCTAGGCTGACGCCACGGCACTCACTCTAGCCTGGGCAACAAAGCGAGACTCTGTCTCAAAAAATAAATAAATAAATAAAAAGAGTGTTCTGACTTTTTTCCTACCTTGGGATTTATTTCCTAGTGAAATACTTAAACTATGAAGATACTCTCATTAAAAATAAGTTTCATTGTCCACATAATCCACAAAGTTCTGAGAAGATAAATGAATTACTTTTGATTCAAAATTTTCTGTGTTCAATGTAACTGTTGGACATAGTGTGGGAAAGTTGGTATAGATGCAGAAAATTCTAAAAAACATAATTAAAAAATATAATTAACATAATATACTATACCTTCAAAAAAGTTCATATTCCTGGAGGGGGAATCAAGACGGTGGATGAGAAACACCGCCAGACAGAGTGTCTCTGCAGAAAAGACAGATTCTAGCAGAAATTAGAAGAAAGAAGCAAGAAGACGAGCATACAGTGGACAAGGGTCGGAAGGAGGGGTACCTGAGACCACGGGAGACTCCACGGGAGGAGGTTGCGGAGAAGAACTGGAAGCTGAGACCGCTAGAGCAGCCTGGAGACCAGTGGGAAGGGTAGGCCAAGTTTCCCCTTCCTTGCATCTCAGACTGCTGGTGGGCTCCCCAGAGGCTGGAGAGACCTGTGGACACCAGCCCAGTGACGGCCACCGCCAGTGAGCGGTAAGCCTATAGTAGAAGCAGCACCAGCCTCTCAACTCCCGCAGGGCACCTCCGTGTGCACAGCCCTGAGTGGCGCGACAGGCGCCATACTGCCTCCTTCTCCCCTCCCCCGACCCTATCCACAGCTGCCGAGAGGGAAAATATAGCCACCAGCTGGAGGCACCTCCAGGGAATGGGACCTTCCCTTTTGGGGCCCTACAGCTGACTAAGGGGAACTCAGACCGTAAGCTCCCTACCCACCAGCCCTCCCAGATGCTGCTGGCACGGTGATCCCAGGAGAACGGGGCAGACCCTAGGCTGAGAGTCATAGACCCAGCTTGGGCTCCTCATGGGTGAATTGGGACTGGCACTCCTCTCCCTAGTGGGGATATAGTTTGAAGTCTGGGGCCCAGAGGTCAGACCTACAGACCAGATCCCATGCACCAAGGTCTCTCATTGCTCGGGGCATAGAAGGAATATATGCGAACAGCCTACTGAGGTGTGTGTGTCTTCAGGGGCAGATCAGCATCCTAGAGGGCAACCTTCCTCCCAAAGGGAGGCCGTGCGCCCTGCTCTGGTGGCGTTCCTGCACAGGGAACCTCCCCGCCGACATCACAGTCAGGGGAGGCCTGGTGGCGTGTGGTCTGGAATGCTGGCAGAGGCCCAGGAGTGGCTGCAGAGTTGGGGAGGGTGGAAAGAAGCGAAGCCTGCTCAAGACTGCAGGTCTCAGACAGCCCCACCGCACATACAGACATTCTGACTGAGTGGGGCCATTCCAGCCCCTCCCTGACAGCTTTTCCTGGAAGCAGAGGACAGAATGTTGACCTCTGCTAACGGCATTGGTGGTGCCTGACGGCAGGCTTACCCAACGCAGCTCCGCCCAGACACTCTCCTAGACCAGCCCTCACTGAGGGGGAGAAAAGGACACACCTGGAAGTCCCAGTGCCCCACCAACCACCTGAGGCACTAGAGTGCCTCTCTACAGGAACAACAGCTGATAACAGGACACAAAAACAACAGCATAGCCAGTTCCTCCAAGCAAGTGCCACCTACTGACAGGGAGGACATCCTGTACACGACACCTACTGACTCATTATACAGGGAGTAGTCAAATCTCACTGACAGACACCACTTACTGGCTCAGACTAAACAAGGCATGTGAATACCCAAATGAAGACCTAAAGGAAAGAAACAACAACTGATCGACATGGGAAGAAATCAGCAAAGGAACTCCGGAAATATAAAGAACCAAACAGAAAACACACCTCCAAAGAGGAGCACCAGTCCCTTGGAAACAGACACCAACCACAATCAGGCAACCAAAATGACAGAAGAGGAATTTCGAATGTGGATCATAAGAAATTTCAAGGACCTGCAAAAACAACTCAATAACCAACACACAGAAACCACACACAGCCTCCAGGATCTGGAACAAAAGTTCACTAAAGAAATCGACACAGTGAAGAAAAGTTTAACTGAACTCCTGGGAATGAAGAATCAATTCAGGGAAGTACAAAATACAGTGGAAAGTCTCAAGAACAGGGTGGATCAAACAGAAGAAAGAATCTCAGAGAGATTGAAGATAACACCCTCCAATGAAATAAATCAGTTGCAGAGATAGAGCAGAGAAACAAGAGAAAAGACCAAAGCCTACAAGAGATGTGGGATTATGTGAAGAAACCTAATGTGAGGGTCATAGGGTTACCAGAAGGGGAAGAAGAAAACACTCAAGGGTTGGAAAAGCTATTCGAAGATATAACAGAGGAAAATTTCCCAGGCCTTGCTAAAATTCTTGATATACAAGTTCAAGAAGCTCAGAGGACCCCTGGGAGATTCAATGCAAATAGGAAGACTTCACAACATGCAGTCATCAGATTGACCAAAATATCAAGTAAAGAGGCCCTTCTAAGAGCTGTAAGATGAAAGAAGCAAGTAACATACAAAGGAAAGCCAATCCAAATAACACCAGACTTCTCTACTAAGACTCTACAAGCCAGGAGACACTGGGGCCCTATTCTCACTCTCCTGAAGCAAAACAATAGCCAGCTGAGAATCTTATTCCCTGCAAAACTAAGTTTTGTATATGAAGGAGAAATCAAGACAGTCTCAGAGAAGTAAAGACTGAAGGAATTCACCAAGACAAGACCAGCCCTTCAAGAAGTACTCAAAACAGTGTTACCCATGGATCAGCACAATAAACACGAATGTAAATCTACTGAAAGCTAAAGATCAAAGCCTAGATACTACAATGGGTCAAGAGAGAAAACAAAGCAACAAAGTTCAACCCAACATAATGAATAGTAATCTACCTTACCTATCAGTTCTCTCAATACACGTGAATGGCTTAAAGTCTCCACTCAAGAGACATAGCCTGGATGAATGGATAAGAAAATATAGGCCAAGTATATGCTGTCTTCAGGAAACACATCTAACCTGCAAGGATGCATGTAGACTAAAAGTAAAAGGGTGGAGATCAGTATTCCAAGCAAGTGGAAGCCAAAAGAAGGCTGGTGTGGCAGTTCTAATTTCAGACGATTTAGTTTTTAAACCAACAAAAGTAGTGAAAGACAAAGAGGGTCATTATATAATGGTGAAGGGTACATTTCAACAAGAAGAGGTAACAATTTTAAATATATATGCACCCAACTTAGGTGCACCCAGATTCATAAAGCAAACCTTACTGGAGCTAAGCAAATGGATTAATAGCAACGCCATAATCACTGGAGATTTCAACACCCCACTGATGGCACAAGACAGATCCTCCAGACAGAAAATTAATAAAGAAAGAATGGATTTAAACAAAACTCTAGAACAATTGGGTCTGACTGACATTTACAGGACATTCTACCCCAAATCCACTGAATATACGTTCTTCTCATCAGCTCACGGGATATTTTCTAAGACTGACCATATCCTAGGACACAAAGTAAACCTCAAGATATATAAAAAAATAGAAATCATACCATGTATCTTCTCAGATCACAGTGGAATAAAAGTAGAAATCAACCCTAACAGAAACTCACATTTCTACACAAAAACATGGAAATTAAACAACCTCCTACTAAATGATTACTTCATAAATGAAGAAATCAAGTTGGAAATAAAAAAATTCTATGAACAAAATGACAATGGAGAGACCAGTTATCACATCCTCTGGGACATAGCTAAAGCACTTCTGAGAGGAAAGTTTATCTTCATAAATGCCTATAACCAAAAGTCAAAAAGATCACAAATAGACAATCTAATGAAACGACTCAAAGAGCTGGAAAAAGAAGAACAGACCAGCCCCAAACCCAGCAGAAGAAGTGAAATCAACAAGATCAAATCAGAACTAAATGAAATTGAAAACAGAGAAGCTATTCAGGAGATTAATAAAACAAAAAGTTGGTTCTTAGAAAAAATAAACAAAATTGACACGCCATTGGCTAAGCTAACGAAAAGCAGAAAAGAGAAATCTCTAATAAGCTCCATCAGGAACAAAAAAGGAGATATCAGAACTGATCCCAAAGAGATACAAGATATAATTTATGAATACTACAAAAATCTTTATGCACACAAACT